>JAEIFU010000441.1:0-134428 GCA_018904235.1 Lordiphosa stackelbergi
GTTTCTCGTGCCGAAAATGAACAATGACAAGGGTACTTGGACCGCAAAAAAACTGAGCTCATAACCATGGTTCGTCAAAGAAGACGAGGCCAAAAAGTGAGAAGTATTATTGTATTTGTATTGTATTTATTATGCCTACATCGACCGCTAGCCAGCAATTGCAAATCTGCTAGCTCACTAATCTCAAGCATTGACAAGCGTACCCCTCGCTGTCGGTGTGAACAGCTCAATGTGTTCGGATCCTGCAGGCCAGGCGTGGCCATCGCTGCTCACCATCTCTATATGGGTTTTATGGCCCATTTTCGCCATTCTCAAACCACAGTGCATGCTGAGTTTTTTTGTGTCGCCTCCTAAAGCCACGTAACTGCTTTGAGAGCAAAGGGAATAAAAAATACGTTGGTTTAAGGTCCTTGAAAATGAAAATGTGCTTTGCCCCTCTGCCTTCATGCGATGGCTACTGCTGCCACTGGTTCACCGTGCACCCAAAAAGACCTTGTCAACTTCGACTCACACTCCCAGCGCCCAGCTGACAATGAGCAGTGACAGCTTTGAGGGGTGAGGGCGAGGATTGTCAAAACCGCTTGTGGTTTTCACCAGACCCACCCTCATCACTCCCCGCGCCCTATGCACGTCTGTTGCATCTGTCGCATGCCGGAACCAAACGACAACAGGGACCCCAGAGACAAACACCAAACTAACCATCCCTCTTCCTTCTCACCCAGTTCAAGCGACGATAATGATGGTACGCATTGGCGATTATGATGAGTTTGATAGAGACGACAACTCCTCGACTTGACATGCATGATTTAGTGCCCGTAGTCGGGATTCGTTTTCATTTTGCAAATTGCGCTTGGTCGTGCCGTGTGACATTTCTATAACAAATTATTTTTCAGTACAGGGTTCGCCGCCAACCCCTAATCCGATTGTTGTCTGGTCTCTGGACCAAGCTAATAACATATGGCCTGCACTTACGCTTATTGTCCTACGCGGAATTTAGGGGTTACACACATCCACATGCCACGTAATTGGATTTCGATGACTGCAAATTGGTGATAATTTCGATTTAATACCGGGAGGGACACAACATACACCGAATGCGCACATGATTCTGTGCAAAATGTGAGCAGCTGTGCAGTATGGAGATCAAGTAATCTTTCTCGAACAGCGAAAGTAAATTAGAAACAAAAACAGACCTAAGTCCAACGTTTAAGGTGATAACAAAGCCAAAGTCTTCTATTGACAAAGCAAGCTCATATGCAGCGTACTCTGGTCATGGTTCTGGCTCAATATGTAATTATGAGAAGATGCAGTTGGGAGACAAAATATTTCCAACATTTACTCTTAGCTCATCAGTTTTTGTCTTCTTTGTAAGGGAATGGTGGCAGTCAGTGAGTGACAAATTCAATTCATTGACAAATTACTTAAGACAAATTTAAGAAAATATTTCATTTATTAATGAGGAGTTCCTACTATAGGATGCCTAGGCATGAATATATGTGTGTTCTCAGAGAAAGTTACAGTACACAACTACCATGACTCTGGATGAGCGTGCACATATTTGGTCTGGTTTATTTATCCCAATGACACACGAAATAATGATTATAAATAAGTCCTTGGTCACAGGAGTTGATACAAAATAGCAGTGAATCTTTAAACAATGAGTACAATACTTAAGACTATTATAAATCTTATATTTGATGGTATAGATTAAATTTAATTGAACTAGAACTAGAAAGTGCCTTTACGTAATCTTATAATTTAATTTTGAAATGCGTTGCAATAGCAAGTTTACCCACTTGCAAACAATATTGTTGTCCTTTTTGATGACACAAATTGGAAATTTTAAAATAAATACTAAGGCTCAGTTATTAAAATCTTATGTGGCAGGATTAATGTTCTGCATCTAATCCAATTTTCGATACATGGTAAATAGGAATTATAAATGACATAAGTTGATTTTTTCCCGCTTAAGCTTATGTATGGGTTTTAGTACCATATTTTTGGAGCAAACCAACTTTTTATAAAGAAAAAAAAAAAAAAAAAAAAAAATGCTTCGACCCAAAGTTTATATACGCTTGAGCATGTCCTGACAGTTTTTAATATAGCGGCTATAGAATGTTATCCGATTTGAATCAACTCTCAAAATTGTGTTGAGACAGATAATATTCGCTGGAACGTACAAAGACGCTACCATTAAAAACAAAAAAGTTTTTCTCACTTAAACTATTTTTTCGACCGATCATTTCTATGGCAGCTATATGCTATGGTCATCCGATTTGGATCAGATTTGACAAAATTGTGTATTAGCATCTCATATTAATCAGTAACGAGTTTGGGAGCGATAGCATTGAAAACAAAAGAGTTTTTCATACTATAATTTTTTTTCAGACCTATCTTTTGTATGGCAGCTATACTATATAGTTGCCCGATTTTCATAAAACTTGCTGAAATTATGTGAAAGCATAAAAACTTATAAATACAAGTTTTGTTAGCGATAGTAATTAGAAAACAAAAAGTTTTTCTCACTAAAACTACTTTTTCAACCGATCGTTCCTATGGCAGATATATGCTATAGTCATCCGATCCGGCCGGTTCCGACAAATGTGCAGCGTATTTATACCAAAAGACTTCGTGCAAAGTTTGGTTGAGATAGCTTTGAAAACTGACGGAGGAGATAGCAAAAACAGACGGACAGACGGACGGACAGATGGATATGGCTATATCCACTCAGCTCGTCATGCTTGATCAAGAATATATATACTTTTTAAATATTTTTTTTTTATGTGGATTCATAACTACAAAATTGTTATGTTGTTTTTTTTTTTATTTTTTTGTTTTTTTTTGACTTTTGGGAAATGTTAGTGTCGAGCAGTAAAATATATCTTCAATTTATTTTATTATTTTTTATTTTATTTTAGTATTTAAATGTCTAACGAGACCGTCGCACAGTGGTCTAAGTGACCAATTTAGAGAGGAAATTAATCACTTCCAAAGTAAAATAGATAATCGCAATATGTGTTTTTTTCTTAAAGGTAGGAATACTTTTTTATATTTTAAATTTAAAAACAAATTTTTTATCAAAATTTGTAAAAGATTACGCACACTACACTTTTTTAAGGTCTTAAGGGTGGAATAAAGAAAGTTGAGTTTTTAATATTGTGTTTTTTCAATTTTTTAGATTAAGTTAAAAATTTTTTTAATTTTTGGTAGGTACACTTACATTTTGAGCTGCACCTTTAGCGAAAACTTGAAATGGAGTCACGGTATGAATCGAAAGGTGCTTGAATTTCAACAATCGCGAGAAACTTTGTTCTTAAATCGGTCAATTAGTTTTAAGTGTAAAAACAGTTCATTAACAATTTTTTGCTCAAAAACAATCGAAATTTTATTTTTTAACATTTAGAAAAAATACATAAATTGATTTTTTTTTGAATTATGGACAAAAGGATGCACTGAAGCATTACGTGGTAAAATGGAAGGCCAGTTAGGGTGAACCAAGGAGACGGCCTAGTTGGTCGCCTTCCGTAATCAAGGTCGCAGGGGTCGTCTTTTGAGTCGTCTT
This sequence comes from Lordiphosa stackelbergi, assembly GCA_018904235.1. Taxonomy (NCBI): domain Eukaryota; kingdom Metazoa; phylum Arthropoda; class Insecta; order Diptera; family Drosophilidae; genus Lordiphosa; species Lordiphosa stackelbergi. The sequence continues at coordinate 3,563 of JAEIFU010000441.1, forward strand.
CGTAATCTCCTTGTTGCCAGATCATTGGCGAGACGGTTTGTGTGGGCCACTAAGCGGTCATTATATGCTGGTGTGGCGGTTGATCTGGCGGAGAAGAAATGCCGAGGTCTTTGTAGATGGTGGAGTTGCGCAGATACCGGGTCACCGAGCATTTTGAGCAAGATTTTGTTCTGCATAGTCTCGACCTTTTTAATGGAGGGTGTCACAGACAGTACCCCAAAAAGGCGTACCCCAGGTCTGGGTCGATATGATTATTGAAGTATTAAAATCTTGCGCGTTATGAAAGCCGAGATCTCGGTTCAGGAGCCATCCCACCACAACGCCCGGTTTTCAACAGAGAGACATACAGAGCAAGTTGGCGCTCTTTTTGATGTCTCTCTTAACAAAGCATAAGTAGCCCTCTAGAAGTCTCCAAAAGTGTGTATCGGTTGAATGTGCTGGCGCGTCGTTCCATATGTTGAGTACATATGGGGTACGCAGACTCAAAATCCCAGTCAAGCCCCAGAACACAAATTTTAGGGCCCGTGTTTTTCTGAAAACGATTAGGTGAAACGGGTAGTGGGTCGTTGAAGCGATGGTTCTAATTCCTATGGAATATGTTGTTGGGTGGAGGGAGAAGCAGCAGGGCGCATATCCAGGAGTCTTGCCTTGCCTCCTCTCAGTTCCAATCAAAATAGAGTTATGTCACCGTTCCCTGTTCCATCCAAATGTGAGGAATCCGCCCACAGCTGGACTTCCTCCAAGTGCAATCACATTTTTTTTTCCCAGGTGAGTTTAAAATGTTTTTGAAAACGGAACAATATTAACTCAAAGTCTTGTTCTCTTAAATTGAGACAATATCAACTCACCCGATTTGATTTTTTACGTTTCTCCATTCTAGCAATGAGAAAAACCGTTCATCCATACTTTTTGGTAACTTTTTGGCCCCAATGTTCTCGGTTTACTTTCCTCAGTTGACCTTTATATGAATATGGGCATTTCCAAAAAAAGGTCCACCAGGGCCAAAAATAATTAAAGTGGTTAAAAACAATATAATTGATCATATTTTTATGGGGAAACAATCAAATTAAACTAATGTTAGCTAATCTTACATTTACTGATAACCCAATTGGATATATTCGGTTTCACGGCCGTGCTAGCGCGATTTTACTCATTTTGACATTAAATTTGCTTAATTTTTTGGAAAAAAGTGACTATAGATTATATGTACTTTCGCTATCTAAAATCTTTCTGATGGTAAAAATAACTATACCAAAAAGCATGGAAACCATGAAAAATATGCCAATGCAATTAACTGTAAGTTTTGCTTCGCATTATAGCAGAAACCACATAAATATGATGATGGAAAAAATGTCACGTTCGACGTGTCACGTATCGACAGAGATAAATATTTTTAAAAAATGTGCTCAAGATTTTTTAATCAAAACCATACACATTTCAAAGAACTATTCATACATAAGATATTAAAACTATTTTGGTTCAGTTATTGTGTTTAGGTTTCGCTAAACTTTGTCTTAGTATAGCTGCTCGCGAAAACCACTTCTGTTTTGTCACGTTCGAATAGCTTAAATTTGGTCATAATTTTGGAATCCCAATTTTAGTTGCTATGCACTTTAACACCTAATTAAAGTGCTTGCTAAAACTATATTATACAGTAAAAAACAAATTAAAAATTCGATTTATTTTGACTTTTTTCATTTTTCAAAGTGTACGGTGGTCACGGTTCGACAGAATGGAAATGCCCATATATAACACTTTATGTAAAACAACAAGAACTTTATATTTTACAGATAAATTAGAAGTGCAATTAATTGGAAATTCATTGAACAGCAATTGACAAGACATATTTTGTGTTTCATGCGATTCCACTTTGGTAGGTAAGGCGCCCTTTGGGTGTGCTCTCTTTTTCATTGTGTTGTGTTTTTTGATTGAAAAGGTTGTGGGCGTACAAATGTTTATACCCTTGCAAAAGGTATTCTAATTTTGCCCAAGTTTGCAGCGCATTGAAATATTCATTTCCAACCCTATAAACTATATATATTCTGAAGCTAGGACGACGAGCTGAATCGATTTAACTTTGTCCATTCCTCTGTCTGTTTCTACGCAAACTAGCCTCTCAGTTTTTAAAGCTATCGAGCTGAAACTTTGCACAGAGTCTTCTTTTTACTGCACACTGCTAATTTGTCGGAAGCGACCCGGATCGGATGACTATATCCATAGGAACTAGGAACTACTATGGAACTATCGGTCGAAAAGGGGATCATTGCGTTTTTCACTAATAACTTTCAAGTTACCATTATGCAGTGATATGAACATCATTGTAAAGCTAGAGACTCTAGCTAACTTTCCTCTCAAGTAACCTATTGTTTTAGACAAATGGAAAAAAATTGCAGTCACTTTACAATGTTTTGCTTCGATTTAAAGCAATGTGAAAATTAAGAGTAAAAACTCGAAAAAATTTCACTATTTTTTTATTTGCCCACAGGGCTCAGATTAACGGCATCTGATACCTGTCAAAAAATAGACTGGGTGTCCACAACTGAGGTGTCCACAAAAGGGGTTTTCCCTTACCATAAAAGATAATTAATTTGTAACTGCAACTGATTGCAACTGAGTTAAATTAATGCCAATAAAATTTATTCATGCATATACTTTATGTTTGTAAATCGGAGGGTGCTTTGATAATGGGTTACTCCTGCATTACTTTGCCATCAGTCACTCCCATACAATCTGCATTACTTTGCCCTCTAATACCATGGCACATGCTTTGTCAAGGGCTGCGCCTATATAGCCTGCATTACGGTAATAAGAATGTATGCCAGAACGAAGTGTCATCGGATTACCTTTTTATACCCTGTTCCATTAAAAATGGGAAAAAGGGGATCGTGAAGTTGTGCAAATGTATGTAACAGCCAGAAGGAAGCACCTCCGACCCCATAAAGTATATATATTCTTGATCAGCATCAACAGCCGAGTCGATTTAGCCATGTCCGTCTGTCCGTCCGTCCGTCTCCGTCTGTCTGTCTGTATGAACGCGTCGATCTCAGAGACTGTAACAGATAGAGCCACAATTTTTGGCATGTATGTAGGTGTATACTGTACCCACATCGAGTTTGTTTCAGATTTGGAAAATTCCACCTCCTCCATCTTTTAGCAGCGAAAAACTGTCTCTCTCTCTGTATAAACGCGTTGATCTCAGAGACTATAAGAGGTAGAGCCACAAATTTTTGCATGTATGTAGGTGTATACTGTACCCAGATCAAGTTTGCTCCAGATTTGGCAAATTCTTCCTCCTCCTTCTTCTAACCGCGAAAAACTGTCAGAGCTACAATTTTTAAGCTTGAACCTAGTGACTTAATATATATTCAGTAAGGCCCAATATCTGTCTATTCTGTATACCACTATAAGATCGAGCAAAACCACCGAAGATATGCAAGTGCGCCTCCCCATTTATTCAAATAAATTTTAAAATAAAAGGTTCAAAGCTATAGGAACCACATTACTTGGAACAGGGTATTTTGCTGTCGGGGCACTCGACCGCAACACTCTTACTTGTTTTAAATTGAAATGCAGAATGTTCCCAGTCAGTTTGTTTTCGACTACTATCTCTCTAGCGCAAGCAGCGATTGTATTGCATTACTTTTTCGTTGGGGTACTCTGAATGCCATACCTGGTATAGTTGTATCATGGTTTGATAGCTCACAGCTGTTCTGAAATATATCGGGATGCTTGGAGATTTAGTTTTATAAGCTAATCAATATTGGTAATCGGTAAATAAAAAGTATTAAAATGAAAAGGCACGATCTCAGTAGGATTTCAATATCCAAGCGTTAATGTGAAAACTTAAAGCGTTAGTGTGGAATTCAGATTTGCCAAGGGACGCACTTCTGTAAATTTTTATGTTTTCTGTTTCACAGAACGAATCTGTTCGCGCAGTTTAGTTAACCGATCGGCAAATATTGGTCCAGCTATGGGCCTCGGTCCTTATTCATCTCATGAACGTTTAATGCTAAAAACAAAAATACTGGCACCGCGACTCTGCGCCGGATCTGTAACGGCACATTCTGAGGAATCCAACTTCGTTTTAATTTCGTCATATTTTATTTCTTCCAAAAGGAACCCGAAATACAGACAGATGTTGCACAATCTTGACTTTTTCGAAGGCGAAGTGGTAAAAACAACTAAATAAATAATTGCTTCAGCTTAAACACATTATGTTCCAATTTAAATTCCGTGTCTGAAGGAGGACGGGGCCAATTGTACCCACGGTCGGGTCAAGCAGCTCACGAATTTCCGAATGACTTTGGTTCGTGGTGAGCTAATTGTGAGAGTGCAAATAAGTAGCCAAATTCCTGTAGTTTGATAAACAGAGGTCTGGACTCTAAGATGGCACCACCATCACCAGGATAAGGGAGTAAGGCCAGCGACTACTCTCTAAGCAAACTCTACCTGCTCAAGCATCAACCCAGTATTGGACTTACAGTGTCTTTTTAATCCCATGTCTTCTGCCGTCTCGTAGGCTTTTGAACTATTCTTTTCTAACTTTCAAAAGACCACAGTTAAAATCGATCTTTGAGAGAAACCAGTATATGGGTGAGCATAATTAGTTGCATTTACATCTGCTCATCTGCCTCATAAGGTCTAAGCAATCGATTGATGAAAGCATTGGGTTACACTCCCACGTTTGCTTAATACCTTCATTTTTGGCACTCTTTGCCTGGGCTCAACTGAATTGCGCCCACGAGGCGTTTCGTGTCAATTTATGCAGCTCTCCTGCAATTTCGGTATATTAAGCAATTTCCAGTCCACTAGCCACAGGATACAGTCTAGGATGTGTATGTACATGGTCATAACTTAATGGGGAAGTGCTGCATAAGTGGGTGTAGGTGGGTGTGCTCGAATACCCTCCCCTCGGCTACCAAAAATGTGGGCAAGTGAGTAACTTTGGGGCAAATGCGCTATTCGTTGTGGCTAAACTTCAGGAAGAGGAAAATGGGGAAAGTACTTTAATTCAAGAAATTCTAAGCTATATCTCTCATTATTCTCAATTTAAATTCTATATCACACCACAATTTTCCATCTAAATCAAGCTTAGCTCCCCGCGGCGTACCCTTTTCTACCACCCTCAGCTTCCAAAGTAATAAAAAAAATATAAAAATTGCTATAAAATGTCAAAACGTTTTGCAACATTTTGGAACCAAATCCACAATTTATCTGGGCGGCGAGTCCAATTGACGCTGCACCCAGGGGGGGGGTTTGAGATAAAAAAACGCTCTACCAAAAGTGAATCAAGAACTTGTGTGGTGGAACGACGGCCGAGTCGTTTCAGGGTAGTTCGTGAAAAGATGGGGTAAATGAGTTGCAACGCTTGGCGGGTTTTATCTAGCGCACCACAATCAAGCCGAGCGAACCCGGCGCCAGGTCAGGCATCAAAAATAAGCGGTGACCACACCAGACCAGTTCAGAGCAACAGGACAACTGTTTCGTGTTGGCGCGTTGATAACAAGATTTGTTTTTTTCAAAAATTATGGAGGGGTCGTCTACTGTAGTACGCTGAAAAGCGCAATGAGCAATTTGAAAATGGCACTGAAGCCAAAAACCACATCATCCCCCAGTCCACAGCCCTTGTGTGCAGCAATTTAACTAAATTAAATTTGGGTGTGCCCATCCTTCGATTTGGTAAGTACAGCTTGATTTCGAGAGATAGAGAGAGCAGACACCATCCACGCATCCTTAAACAAAGTGTGGCTGGCTGGTAGTCTACATGGGTATTCCTTGGGGCCGACAACAGCGGGTTGAACAATTTTTCACTGTATGATTTATGCTAATGAGATTTTTATTTATGGAATGTATTTTTTCATTAGTTGAAAATAATGCCACGTCTGTTTTTATACCCTTGGAGAGTGTATTTTAATATTGTCCCGGATGTTTGTAACGCACAGAAGGAAACATCTCCGACCACATAAAGTATATATATTCTTGATCAGCATGACGAGCTGAGTTGATATAGCCATGTCCGTCTGTCCGTCCGTCTGTCCGTCTGTTTCTATGCTATCTCCTCCGTCAGTTTAAAGCTATCTCAACCAAACTTTGCACGAAGTCTTTTGGTATAAATACGCTGCACATTTGTCGGAACCGGCCGGATCGGATGACTATAGCATATAGCTGCCATAGGAACGATCGGTTGAAAAAGTAGTTTTGGTAAGAAAAACTTTTTTGTTTTCAATGCTATCGCTCCCAACCCCCGTATTTATAAGTTTTCTATGCTTTCCACATAATTTCAGCAAGTTTTATGCAAATCGGGCAACTATAGTATAGCTGCCATACAAAAGATAGGTCTGAAAAAAGTCTTAGTGAGAAAAACTTTTTTTGTTTTCAATGCTATCGCTCCCAACCCCCCGTATTTATAAGTTTCTATGCTTTCACATAATTTCAGCAAGTTTTATGCAAATACTATATAGTATAGCTGGCCAAAGATAGGTCTGAAAAAATTCTTAGTAAGAAAAACTTTTTTGTTTTATTTGTACAGATCTATATTATATACTACCACACAATTTTGTCAAGTTTGATTTAAATCGGATGACTATAGCATATAGCTGCCATAGGAACGATCGGTCCAAAATGTAGTTCTAGTGAGAAAAACTTTTGATGAATATATCGTATTGCCATATAAAACTGGCAGCATATATCATGCTCGAGGGTATATAAACTTCGGTACAGCCGAAGTTAGCTTCCCCTCTATTTTTTTTTTGAAAATTAAAAATTAATTAGGCATTTATCATGACAATGTCTAACAGATGGCTCTGGTAAGAAGGGGATGGTATAACAAGAAAAACTCTATGGAGAGTGGCCTGAAAATCTCTAAGGCTTGGAAACACTAGAGAAATTTATCAGTGTCACAGAACATGAAGAGATTTAATTTTCTTATATGAAAATCAATTTAGAAGGTAGCAGTAATTTAATCTCTAAAAAATCAGCAGGGAGGAGGAACCAAAATTGTTGTGGTCTTTAAGTTGTGAGAATTGTCATTCGTGAAATCAAATCTATATTACATATCGAGCTCACATTGCTATTATCAAATAAATTGTGCTCGGATTGTTTGCCAAATTCTTTCTTTCATAAGATTACCCCATGATAAATAAATTTTTCCTGGGATTAGTCATATAGCATTGAGGAGGAAGAAAATTTTGTTGAGCTTACATTTTATGTCATTGATTGATTAAATATAGCAAAAACTATACCAGCTATTCAAAAAAAGGTTTTGTTGGAACCACTTCTAGCTGTTTCTAGCTATTTTTGCCTATATGTGTTGTTGTAGTCTGTGAAAAGATACGTTTGTTCATAACTTTTGAAACAAGACACAAAGAAAAACAACACAAAGGGAGTACAGCTGCATCAAGAAGAACCTCCCGGCAGGCTTTACCACTTTCTGCAAGTCGGCCGAGGCCATCTCAGGGCAGCATTGCTCTGTGACTGTTTGAAATTCCAAAAAGGCAGCACATGTGAAAAAACTGACAACAACAGGGTGCTCCAAATTGACAGAAGACTTTGTGTAGTTACCCATTTCGTATTCTCGTCCCTCAGCTAACTCATTTAGTATAAGTTAATCATAAGCAACTGATTCTATCGCTGGATAAAAAAAAAAGTATTGAAGAAAGTGCTTTAGACTTTTTACTAACGCATTGCAATAAAAGTTTTAACAAAACTTGATAGCTTAAAGTTTGATTTTTCATCTTCATCAGAAATCCAAAAGTATAAAGATTCGTGGCCCTGTTCACCAGCATACATCAGACATCAAACATCATCTATCAAAAAAGTTAATTGGATTTTGTTTAACGCTTTGATGAAATTTTAAGGTAAAAATGGTATGCGTGAAAGCAATCGTTTTGATTTTAACCAAATGACAAAAATTGTAATCGTGGTTGCGCCGCATTCGTTCACCTCAACAATTGAACTAGATCCATCGATTTTTTTCGTCATCGATTTGTGCTGATGTTCCACAACAGCCATTAATTCTTTTAATAACCATTTCTTGGCTATTTTTGTGTAGTTCCTTTTGAATATTACTGTCAATAAAGTAAATGGCTTACTAATATTGGAAATGGGCCAACTTGACATTTATAGCAGCTAGAAAAAGTTATAGAACATGCTTTTAGACCGAGCCTATTTCTACTTATTTTTGTTCTACCATTCAGGTTCGGGTTCGTGAAATACTTTTTCTGCTCCAGTTCATGTTTCAGCTCCGAACCGTTTTGGCCATCCTGACTTATAGGCTATTTCCACCAAGAAAAGCTGTTCCTAAAATGAAAGAAATGAAGAAAATGCTGACATTTCTTCCCTACAAATTGTTGTTTCATTTTTGCCTTCCTTTCTTTCATTTCTTACAAATGATGGCATTCCACACGAAAACTGGTATTTTAAAAAATACTCGCTACTCTCAAAAAATTGTTAATTTGAATTTAAAAAGTAGGCGCGATTTTTGTTTAAAATAATAATTATACCTACCAACGTTTCATAGAAATATTCATTTCTGACCCTATAAACTATATATATTGTTCTTGATCAGGGCGACGAACTAGTCTAGGTCGCTTTGTCCGTCCTTGTCTGTCCGTCTGTCTGTTTTTACCGAACTAGTCTCTCTCAGTTTTAAAGCTACTCGTGCTGAAACTTTGCACAAGTCTACTTTTTTACTGCACTGCTAATATGTGCCGACCGATCGGATGACTATATCTTATAGCTGCCATAGAACTATCGGTCGAAAAGGGTCTTTAGTGAAAAAAACTTTTTGTTTTTAATGTTAACGTCTCCCAACTCAGCGATTATTAATATTATATGCTTTCACACAGATCTGAAAGTTTTTGGTCAAAATCGGATTACTATGTCTTATAGCTGCCATAGGAACTATCGGTCGGTAAAATTTTTATTGAAAAAAATTGTTGAGTTTAGTGTTAGCGTTCTCAAGCGATTGTTAATGTGAAACATTTGTACAGGTGTGGAAGCTTCTGCGACAAGATTGGCTTGCCTATCTCGTTATCGTCAACGAAAAATCAGTTCCGAAAAGCTGGGTTTCGCTTAGAAATTGTTCAGAATGCTGTGCGTTCTGCTCCGCGTAAAACATGTGCAAGACAGGTATGACATGTTTTGCTAAAATTCCAACGTCTGGCCGTTTTTTAATTCAAACTTTTCAGCTGTTTTGACCACGTATCTTGTTGTCAAAAATGACAATTTGTTAATGGAAACGGCAAAATTTTAGAAATGAAAATGCCAAGAAATGAAGCGAGTGGAATGGGCCATATACATTTAAAAACATGTAAAACAGTTTTAGATTAAAGTTATAAGTTATTACTATATATATTATCCTATACTACAGTTGATTTTAAGAAATTGATCAAATTTACCCACCGTTTCTGCGTTTGCATTCAAACAAATTGGTTAGAAAATGCAGGATTATTTAATAATAAAAGTTTATTTCTTTCTGAAAAAAATAGCTTTTACACATACGGTCACCTTTCATCAGCTATTGGCGCCATCTGTGACGACCACTAGCCATGAAAGCAAATTCTCAAACTTCGCCGTTTTTGGCGTTAAACTGTAGGTCAATTTCTCCTGTGCGAAAATGTAAAGCACACACGCCAAGAGGCTGAGAGAAGTTTCGCTCTGTTGGAGGAGTCGTATGCGCCAATTCTACATTTGCCATACACCGCTCTGAGTGCTTTTGGGCATCACCAGTTTTACGCATAATCTTATTCCATTGACACCCTCAATATTTCCATGTAGCGCAACGGCAAAATTGAAAGCCGATCGTTTTTATATTCAAACAGAACCAGGTCCAAAAGTTTCATGTTGACTGATGTCCAAAAATGAAGAGGTGAGCATACTCCACATTGCTTTTTAAGGTGGTACTGTGCTACAGATTTAAAGTTTTCGGCCTCTTTGAAGCAGCTATAACCCCAAATCTGGGCAGCATAAGTTTGTATAGACCTATATACGGCATTGTAGACATTCCATTTGGCATTTACTGTTAAATTGACATAGACATCTATTTTAGATAGTATGCTTGCTTCTGGACGTGTTTTTGAGATGATAGCTTTTGCGTGAGTGTCACTCCCAAATACCAGTACTCTGAGACTATTTTAACAGCCGAGCTTATAAAAACCTCAATTCGTCAGCTGCTGCTAAACGTCTGCCTTGCCTCTTCAGGCCTCTTCAGACGATTAGAAGGTTTGTGTTTAAGAAATTGTACCTCCACTCAAACAGGGTTGCATTTCTCGCAAAAAAATTGTTGTTCTTTAGATAGCGCCAGCATAGACAGATGATGCCAGCTGCGTTTGAGTGGCAAGTTGGTTTTGGTTTATATTTCTGCCCTCGGTGGTTTTTTCCAGAAAAATAATTTGGTTTACATTTTCAAACTTAATTTTGTTTGTCAAAATTGTTTATGTGGTGATTTTTGCAGATTTCTGGCGAATCGTTTTGGTTTATAAATTTATTGGCTACAAATATAATTATTCATCTCAGCAAGCCCTGACTCCTGCCCACTTTCAAGCTAGTTGACCTACACTTTTTGGCATTCCTACCAAGTAGCCCATTCAATAAACATCTTCTCTACTTAATTCGATATACATAAGGCACTATTTCAATAGTCTGTTGTAGTCTCCAACATTAAGAACATACAATTTGGGTGACCAGAAATTTTTGTAACATTTTTTTTAACCGCATATCATTGAAGTGCAATGTGCTCTAAAACCCAGGAACGTGCCACGCGTCCCCATGAACCGGGAAGGGTGTGTCGTGAGTTTCTTTACTTGCGTTCCAAGCGTGTAAGTATTACTTTTTGATTCTCCTACCGCCCGATTATGCAATATTCTTGGTCATCAGAACAAGCGTGAGGTGCCTGCTTTTACCTATCAGGCTCTGCAAAAGGGGACCGTGGTGAAACCACCACCCAAGTGAGTTCACCTAACCATACATTACCTTCTTTCCAAACATTTGCCATTTTCATTTCCCCTTTCCAGAATAGACATCTTTAAACGTCAACCCGTTAAGGAGACTGTTTTCAAGATTTACTGCGCTCGTGGTGACATTCCAGTTGTTCTTTCAGGTCGCAGTAACAAGCAAGATCCCATTAAGGATCGTCCTTTACGTTGGCAATGTACGCCCGAAGATCTTGATTATTGCTATTATTTGCCCATTTTCGTGGATGGTTTGGCGGATATGGATAACGATACTCGCCTTCTGGCTATGAATGGAGCCATTGATCTGATCATAAGATCACCCAAGAAGGTCTTACCCGTACTTCCGAAGTTGATACTACCGCTCAAGCGAGCCTTTCAGACGCGCGATAAAAAGATTATTATCTCAGCTCTGCAAGTGCTGCAGCTGATGGTGCGATTGGGTAAGTCGAATGAGAAGTACAGAGGGCTTTTCATATCAGCTAAATTCTGTCTCTTTCAGGGCCCTGCGTGGGCCAGGCTTTGGTTCCCTTTTATCGTCAGTTGCTGGCCGTTTGCAATTTATATAAAAATATTAATGTCAACTTGGGTGAGGGTATCGATCCGGATCGCAGCAAGCGCATTGGTGATGTTATTGAAGACACTTTGAAATTGCTAGAGTTCTGCGGTGGACCCAACGCCTTTATTAACATCAAGTATATGGTACCCACATACGAGAGCAGTGTCTTTCCTCGTTGTGAGCTACCCGAATAGAGAGGGATGACCTACTTGATGATTTTCCATTATTTCGACTTTCCTTGATGCTGATATTCAGTTTGGTTCAATTTAAGCATAGTTTGTCATTCAAGTTAGCTTGTGAATGGTCTACATCCAAAATCAAGTATAGTAGATGCGAAATTTTATGCCATTAAAGACTTAAGTGAAAATATTTTGAGTTTTTTGTGTTCAGACGAGTGCGAGCGAAATATTTTTCAGAAGATTTTAGCTACCGACTCTGCGGTAGGTCAAGTATTTTCAAACAATTTACCGTGACTGACGAAGGATTAAATCTCGAAATAAGACCAAATAGTAATAATGCAAGCCAAATTTACTGCCTGTGAAGTAGGAAAACTTGGAAGATCATATGCATAATATGTTAATAAAACCGCTCAATATTTTTAGAATTTAATTTTCAAGTCCACAAATGACCACACAAAGATATCATCATGATTAACGACCGGCTTTTAATTTTCATGGATGACCATTTGTAAGGAATGTTGACAAGATTGTTAAGAATTTGAGTCACTTTTTCGTGATTGGAGCATTAGTTAAGTCGAAATGTCAATAAACAGGCCAGGTCCATCATTTTTCGTTTCTTTACGGTGACAGTCACGTTCGGCTGCTTGCAGAAACTTGCAGCCAGATCAAGTTTATTTTCAATTTTTTGCCACGCCCTCGGGTGCCGCCCACGAAATATTGTTCGCAAAATCCGTCATAATTTTACTGAGAAAATTTTGCCCCAATAGGACAAAGCACGCATTTGCCATGACCATAAGCCAACAAAAAGCAAAAACAAAATCGATATGCGTGCTCTGCGTTTTGTTGTTGTCTCGCTAAGACCTGCAACAAACAGATCTCAGACACAAACAGAAAACGGGTTTCTACTTTCTCTCTCGTTTTCTTGTTACTGCTTGAAATCCCATATTTCTGCATTTGTATTAGTTCTGGATTTCGCCCTGTTTACTAGAGGATAGTTAGTCATTAGCAATATTTATCGATTTGCCTAAGAAATGATGAAGATCGGATGAGCGGTTCTCAAGTTATGAGCAACTAAGAAAATCACTCCCTCCCACCCTTTCACAACCAACGCCACACAATGTTAGAGAGAGAGGGAGAGGAGAGAGAGAAAGAGAAACTTGGAGATGAGCGCAGCAGCAGCAGCACAGCATTCAGCTCTACTCTAGGTACAGAGTATATTCAAAGACATTAGAATATGAAGATGAGTAACGCCATACGATTTTTTGCACACGATTTTTCGGAGCTGGCTTTTCAACTGGCTTTTGGCTCTCTTGAAAAGCCAGAGAGAGAGAGAGAGCGCTCTGCTTTAGCCAGCTGCTTTTTTGTACAGCGACAGCCGACGACTGTAAGTGTGCTCACAGCATTACTCACACAACAAGTGCATTCTATTTTTAGATTTTTACGCTCTCAAGGAGAACGCGATTTTCAAATACGCCACCAGTACATGGAATAGCTGCCTAGTACCAATATATGGCCGTTCGGCATCTTATAAATTATCTTGGTCTTTGGTATATTATAGTCAGGCTTGATCCACTGGTTTAAGTTCCAGTAAGGTTAAATTTTGGACAATAATCTAAAATGTGAGTCTCTGATTGGTCAATTAGTTAAACGATGGCAGTAGTGCAGCCACGTTGGGCAGGACTACCTACTGTAATTAAAAATAGGCGCATGTCCACCCTCAAGTGGCTTAGGTTCTGTATTCAATTAATATGATTAGCTGGTGTTTTTGCAACTCTAAATAGAGCACAATATAACCCCCGCTGCGATCGAGCCGTTTACGACGTCAAGTCTAAGTCAAGTCACAGTCAAGTACAGTCAAGTCACTGTCAAGTCACTGTCAAGTCACAGTCAAGTTGCAAGTCACATCACAATCAAGTCACAGTCAAGTCACAGTCAAGTCACAGTCAAGTCACAGCCAAGTCACAGTCAAGTCACAGTCAAGTCACAGTCACAGTCACTGTCAAGTCACTCAAGTACTGTCAAGTCAGTGCCGAGTCACTGTCAAGTCACTGATAAGTCACTGTTGAGTCACTGTTAAGTCATTGTTGACGCTACACACCCTCCCACTCCACACACCCACAAACACACAACCCACCTGCTGCTACGGCAAATGGTAAAACCGTTTGACTTTGCAAGTAAAAAATGCACAGACAAGGAGTACCCAAAAGAATCTGTCGCAAAGACAAAATTTTTAAGTTATAGTTCTGCGAGACTTATCCAGTTCTAGGGCCCTGCATCCATTCCAGCTTTAACTTAATGCAACGTTTTCAGTAAAAATCTTAAATAGACTTGTTGTTGCGGATTGGAATGTGCCAAACTATGTTATTCAGTTTCCCATAGTGAGAAATCAGCAGCTATACAGAAAAAATGAAAAAAGTCTACCAATTCTTACAGTAAACTATAATTAGAAATATTGTAACATGTATTTTGTTTTTGTTTTGTTTACTGTATTTCTGGTAAAAGTTACCCCTAAAAACAGTAACTGTAGCGTAGTTTCTGTGTATGTGTTTTGTGTTTGTTTTTGAAACTGCGGCTTGCAGTAACTTTGTACCTTAAATATTTCACACAGTACAGTATAAATATATTTTGTCATTGTTTTTCGGTTTACTGGGTCATTAGCAAACTTTAGTTGTCGTATTTGTATTAATTATGCGGAAATTCGAACTTGAGAAATACAAGAATCACAAAATATGCAATGTGCAAGAATTTATTCGTGTATGTTTTTAGGCAGATTCAGTACAAGAAAAGTCTTAGACACGGGTTGCCATCTACCTGACGCGCGTGGTAGCCGAGCACGGTGAGGAGGCTTTCAAATCGTGTTCAGTTCATGGGCCACCCAGGGTAAGTAAACATTTTATTATATTATTAATAATTAAATGGTGTAATTGACTACTTAAGTTGGTTGGGGCATTTTCAAAAGTCATTGCTGGTTAAAATCATTACAATATGTGTTACCCCACCTAGCTTTCGGAAGATCATTTTAACAAGAATCACCTTAGCGAGTATTATTCGAGCCCTTTTGATGGTTAAAAAGAAATTAGTTTCATGTGTGATTAGAGGAAGACTCAAAAATCCGTGTTTATAATTGAGAGCAAAACTTTTCACTAAAACCCATTTTCCCACGCACTTGCTCAAAAAGATGATCCGATCCGTCTAAAAAGACCCTTCTTCACTGGAAGATATTCCCCAAACTGACTCAATTTCTTTACCCACCAAACCGAAACTGATCTTAAAAACGGGGTACAAACGTCACTTCACGAAGAGTCGCGGCTCGTGTACTATTTTTCCCGACAAAAGTATCATTTATGATCAGAAAAAGGAGCATATTTAGGAATTTCTGAGCACCTTCTAAGTATGTTTAAAACAATCAAACGTAAAATCACCAACAAAAAACCTGTCAGTTTGATTTTACGCATATTAGAAAATGCCAGAATGTACATTTATAGCAGCTCAATTAAATTGGTTCGAAAAACAAGTTTCAATCGGAAAACTTTTGCGAAAGTGGGAGCATTGCTGTATTCTCAGCTTGTTTTTTTTAACTATGACTTGAGACACAAAGCTTAGAATACGATTTTTAGTGCAATATTTACAGATAAATTTATATTTTCATACCGTGTAGAGAGTATTTTCCAATTGTCCCATGTTTGTAACGCAGTTTACAGATCAATTAAGAATTTAGCTACTAGTCCTGTACTTAGGAAGTATTAATAAAAAGTTAGTTACACCAATTAATCACAGTAAATAAAACCATGTGGCGGTTCCAGTCCCAGTCCCAGTTCATCCAACTCCAATCACAGTCCCAGTTCATCCAGCTCCAATCACAGTCCCTTCCCTTCAATTACAGATCCAGTTCATCTATCTAGTTCACACATCACTAACAACTATCGATGCTCAATACTCCCGCTTTTTATATATCTTACATATCTAACTCACACACACACTCTTTACTATTTGTCATTGTGTTACACTCATTCTGACCGGCAACACGCCGTCTCCAATAAGCCGAACTTAAGCCTGTGTTTTAAACTGAATAGTTAATGTGACCTAGCCACAAACAGCTTAATAGAGGCCCCAATCACTCAACTAACATTGTTCAAAGCGAAATTAAGCAAATTTTATGAAAATCATTCTAAACCTAAATATGTTTATTTAACTACAAGCCGAAGTTACTTTTCCTCTATTTCCCCTAAAAAAAATTATGAATGTCTTATCTGACAAAAACCAATACTTCGTCTGTAACTTCATTACCATTGCCCCCTTACTAAGTTAATGTTTAGTCTTTCTATTTGTATCCCCAAGCTCAGCATCAAATTGTGGACGCCCCACGGCCTTTATTTCAATTGCTCTATTTAAAAACGTACACAAATTCATGTAAATAAATTACTCGTATAAATATGAAAATATTTAGACAACACCTTCTTATCAAGACGTCGACACGCCGCAACCGGAGCCAACCCCCAAAACGTACACACGGGGGGATTGGAAGTGTTTGCGTTTTGGGGGCGGCGCAAACATTCACACCTAAACTGTAAACGTCTCTAAAGAGTCATAAAGGGAAAGTGCAAACATTTGCGCTGTTTATCATCTTTTTCCATTTCCATGTAACACAAAATGGTAAATATTTTTGTAACGCCCGCCAATTACTTCAGCCTCCAGCCCTACATACCTCTCTCTCTCTGTCTCTGTCTCGCAAATCTCTTGACGCATTAACCTACTTTGCGGGTCATAGCCAGACTTCTGCCGGTATGCGCTTTTAATTAATTAAAATTCAACATGCGAATTATGTTTCATCTGCGTAGACGAGGACTACTCTAACTCACCTCCCTTTTTAATTACCCACGCACAGCTTTTCACTTTCACTCGACATCGTTGCACGTAGCGATTTATTCGTTTTAATAATGCGACGGCCTCAGTTGCGTTGGGGCATGTAAATTGAGTTAGAAGCGTTTAGGATTATGGAGAACATAAGGCGGGCTCAGAGGCACAAGAAGTCACGGGCGGAGACAAGATGCCACGAAGGCGATATGAGGCTGCTGCTAATTGCTTAAATTTTGCATGGAAAGTAAAGTAAGTGAGAGGAGGGGAATAAGGGAATGTTGGTAGGGGAATGAATTAACCTGTTGGGTGTTCAGCCTGGAAGTAGGCTCTTAATTTCCTGCTAGGTAAGGCATTCTGGGGTAAGTTTTAAGTCTGTGAATCGGTTTAATAGTGCTTAGGGAACATATCTTTGAAATTATTACAGCTCAAGGTTCGAAACAGTTTATAACAGAGAACTTATCGAAGCAGTACAAATACCAGAAGACCTTGTGGAAGTAGGAGATAGCTCAAACAACCTGATTATTACAGACCAAAAGTATATTCTCAATACAATAGGCACTTACTTCCAATCTATTCATTCTCCCAAGGAAAATGACCCAGATAACCCTACACACAACATGGTTGAATCTTGTTTCCATAGTTTTTCAGAAATGAAAAGCCAATTCGAAACAGTACAGACCAGGAAAACCACTTTTGGCAACCAAAGAAAAGCAAATTCACTGAGCAACGAACAATGCGAGGATTACTTTTTACAATTCAACGAATTAAAGTATATATTTACCAACTTGAGAAACAAACTATCATCAGGGTTAGACGAAGTGCCCAATATAGTTCTAAAAAACCTCCCAAACTCTATAATATTAGAATATTGTACATTGTTTAATAATATGCTGAACAACGCATATTTCCCTAACAAGTGGAAAACAGCTAAAATGGTTCTGTTGCCCAAAAAAGGTAATGACCCTTATAACATCAACAATCTACGTCCCATCAGCTTACTCCCAAATATAAGTAAAGTCTTCGAGATATGCGTAAACATCAATATTAATAAGCACACCGCAAATACGAATATAATCAATGAAAATCAATTTGGATTTAAACATAAACATTCCACAATACACGCCATAAATTGCCTGGTGTCAGATGTTCATTGGAGCTGGAATCAAAAAAAATGTGTGGGAGCTTGCCTTATAGACTTGGAAAAAGCATTTGATGGAGTATGGATCAAAGGACTTATGTGTAAACTTATCCAGTATAAGTTTTCACAACACATGTTAATACTCATACACAATATGATCATAAATAAAAACTTTATTGTACAAAACGCCGGTAAAACAAGCACAGGAACATTCGAAATGTCTAACGGGCTTCAGCAAGGCACCGTGAATTCGCCAACACTTTTTAACATATACATAAATACGCTATTAAACACAATGGATAAAATTATCGCATTCGCTGATGACTTAGTTATATATCACAGTGGCAAAACAATTAAAGAAATAAACCACAATGTACAGGATATGTTCAACAGAGTATCGCAGTATACAAAAGACTGGCACCTAAAAATAAACACAAATAAATGTGAATCAATATTATTTAGACCACCGGTTAAAAAATGCAACAGCAATATAAGGAAAAATTGGAAGGAATATATAATTACTGACCATAGCAACAACACGGATATAGGGGTTAAAAATACAGTTAAATATTTAGGCGTTTACCTAGATAAATTTCTGTATTTCGATGAGCACATAAATAATCAAATAGGTAAAGCAAAAAAAGCATGTTTCTTGTACAAAAATCTCTTCCACGCAAAGCACTTAAATGGTAGAGTAAAAACTATCATGTACCAAGCCTTAATACGTCCCGTTCTGACCTACGCATGCCCGATATGGTACAACATATCCCCTTCTTATATGGAACGACTTAGAATCTTCGAAAGAAAGTGCATTAGATTATGTACCTCCATGCATAGGACACCAAATAGCGAGTATACAAAATATTATACAAATAGCCAAATTTATAACGCTGCCAAACTTATTAGAATAGACAACTTTATAATTAGTTTAATACGGAATCATATAGCAAACTGCCTGACAAATGAAAATAATAATCTTATACTGGCTCCTTTTTACACAGACGAAACATATATTAAAACTGCTATACAAAATGGTTATGTTCCCCCTGAAGCATTTATATACCTCGATAAACTTGGGATAGTCCAAAACAATGAAGGTATACCAATACTGTACCATAGATATAGACGAGCGACAACTAAATCTATTGATTTAAATATAGTAATAATGGCAAATGAGTTGCGATTCGATCAGAAATTATCGAACAGAGACAAACTAGAATCAGCAATCACGCGCTCTAAGCTCTGGTGGCTGTCACAAAATTAATACCATACAAATAAAATAAATATTTACAGTTTTCAAACCCCCCCTCTTTTCCACCCTTCTATTTAACTTTTTTCTTTACCTCTACTTTTATATTAAATTAAATTATCTTCTAGTAATGTTTTGTTTGCAATTTTTCATTACACAAATCATACCTCTCTTTACATCTCTTATAGCTGTAGAAATTTAAATATATCGGAAAAGGATCCAATTAGATAATAAATATAATTTAATTCTAGAGAGCCCATTAGGGACTATTAGAGTAAGACTATGTAAATATATATACTAAGGTTTATTGAAGTAAGATAATAATAGTAAAAAAAAAACCAAGTTTGATTGAGGTAGAGATTTATACTATGTAGTATAATATGTATGAATCGATATTTTAGCGTAAACAAGAATGGTCCCGACCCAGGGTAGAAACAGAGAGACGAAAGCACACAGACACGGTATAGACACGGACATGGATTTTTGTTCTCTTCTCCTCAGCTTCGGCATGCGTTCGGATCGTGCATTTGTAAATAGCGAAAGATCTTCGCCCCCTGGGGGGATGGTGACCATCGCTGACTTAGAACAGGGTAGGCCAAATGGGGAGGACAGAAAAATATCTTTCTCTGATACTCAGTGATGCAAGTGTTCGGCAAAAATTCTGCGTGAATTGCCGATTGTCTTCGGTCCCTGGTGGCTATGTTTGGACGGCCCTGATAAAGAAAGATCGAGAAGAAACCCCGAGACAAACTAGAGTCTAAGACGAACGAACAAACGCTGTATATATAAATGGACAAAGAACCCGTATCAAATTTGTAAATAGTAAACAGTGTATATATAGAAACCCTTGCAAATAGTGCGTAAATAAAAGTCGGAAAACCGAGAAAACAGCCTTTCACAATTTCAAATTTTGAATTTTGGGGTCCAAACAACGCCGGGTACCTAACTAGCTGCACATAATTGCAGATATAATCTCTCTTTCAAATATGAATATTAAATGTTCAGCTTTCAACAAAAGCTCCAGCATCGCCTACTCCCTCTACAACTGGCCCTAAAAATCAGCCTGATCATAATTTATTGCCCGAAATGGAAAGCATTTTCAATAGCACCAGCACGTTTATACCTAGCTAACAAAAGGACCTCATGGCTGGCATTGTGGGCTGGTTTTGTGAATTGAGGTTTGGGCAGGACGTTTTGTTTGGCTGACACTTTCATTAACAAAAAGTCAGCAGGAGCAGGAATGATGACAACATGCCTGCCAGTGTCTGTGTGATGCTCCATTGTTGCAAAGTGCATTTGAGGGGTAGTTGTCACACCTCCTGACTGCCCATCTACATTCGTCTGACATTGCTGCACTGCGGCACGTAAATCTAAACAGCCACTGACAGCTTTCAACTGGTCATCTCCTTCCGCCCACTTAAAAAACGGCTAAAAAATTGTGCAGTCCCCATCTTAAAGCTTCATATGGGCCATATACAACATTTATCCTGCTCATATATCAATATATGTATCTATATACATCTAGTCCGGCTTGTTTGTCTGAAATTGACATCCCTTGTTCCAGCTCCTTCTCTACCTTAACATGGACCACCATCATCATCATCATCCTCAGCACAGTTGCCTTTTGTTTCATCGTCTGGTTGAGATTTTATGTATGTTCGCATACATTTTGAGCGCTTTATTGTTTGTCCAATTTCGTGCAACATCGCCTAGGCTAAACGAGTCATCGAGTTTCCGTTGTTTGTAGCCCGTGCAGGCAAAAGCGAACGGGCACATCCGTTCAAGTCTGTGTAGGTGTTAATCTAATAACTGTCAAATGCAGGATGTTGCTAGTTTACATACAGATACACACACATACAAACATATATTTAGATATAGTTATTAGGAAATTGTCAGTTGTGTGTGTGAGTTGGGTGGCTTAGACAGGATTAGTGGGTGGCTGTTAAAATAGTTCCATTGTGTTAGCTCACGGGCTAATGATTAGTGGTCAGATAAAGCTGATATTTTAGGAAATAAACTCAAATTTTAATTGGCAGTCGATTAAATATGAAAAGAGAAATGATTCAGGTATGGGAAAATTTGATTTGAAAAATAATAAATTATTTACCAAGTTTTTATCCGTATAGGAATCATAGATACTAAATTAAATTTGACTATTTGAATTTAACTTTTATAGAGCAAAGACATCTCTTCTTGATATATTGCATGGAAAGCGAGAGGATAATAAAAATCCCAGAGGACTTTGGCTCGGTTCTAAAACTAAAGTACACAAGCCAAAAAATAAGAGATCTTCGGCTAAAATACACTATATTTCCACACTCAAAAAAAAAACACAACGATTCGGTCTTAAAAACGCTCTTGATTTAATCATGTTTCGGTTTAGAGTATGGTAAGAACGATTCGCTCTTGAAAATTCTTACTTTACTTTAAAAATTCAAAATAGAAACCAAATTCTTGATTCAAGAAAAACAAGATTTTATTTAATATCATTTCGTTCTTAATTTCGAAATTGACCATTAAAAATTCAAAAATAGAAATAAAATTCTTGACTCAAGAAAAAAAGTTGTAATTTAAAACAATTTCGTTCTTAAACTTGAAATTGACCATTAAAATCATTTCGTTCTTAATGTAAAAACGAGCTCTTACTTTAAGTACAAATCGCTCTTAATGTTAATGTAAAATTGGCTATACAGCTCCTCCAACGGGGCCAAGCCAAGCTTCTCTCAATCTCTTGGCGTGTGTGCTTTAAATTTTTCGCACAAGAGAAAGGGACCTACAGTTAAACGCCGAATCCGAACGGCAAAGTTTGAGAATTTGCTTTTTCATGGCTAGATTACTTCACAGCTGGCGCAAATAGCTGGTGAAGGTGACCGTATGTGTAAAAGCTATTTTTCTAAAGAAAGATGTTCAGAGGCGGGATCGAATCCACGACCTCCGGCCCATGAGTCCAGCACACTAACCGCTGGGCCACAGACGGCCACAAATCTCTTATTTATCATAAATAAGTCTAGATCATACTTATTTTGAGCTCTAAAGATTCTTTAAAAAAATCCCGAATTGTGCTTAACATATCCAAAACGTTCTTGAAATCAAGTCCTTAGGGATTTTTTAAAAACCTTGACTCTTGAATCGAATTGAAGAAATTCCGTATTTAAATCAAAAATTTTCTGGCTTACTGAAGTTTTGAAACTGAAATTTCTTGATTTAAGTTCGAAATTTCTTGATTTTTCTCTCAGTGTACTCATTCAATGTAGGCCAACTCTAGCTTTAAGCGTAAGTTGGAACAGATTGTAACACAATTCAAAGTTGATTAGCTCTAACAGTTGGTTTATTTCGATCTAACCTAAAACTTTATACTGTATTAACTGTCCAAAAAAGGGTTTCAAGATGAAGTTGAAAAACTGTAAAAAAGTGGTCAAAACATGGATTTTTTTTTGGCAAATTTTGTTATTTTAAGTATGAAGATGAAACGTAAAAGCAAAATTCAAAATAGTTCGAGAGATATGAAATCGTAAATCCTACTCTGTAGCTGAAAAGTTCAGAGTACAACAGGGTTTTTCTACTACAATCTTACCTTTTAGAATTTTTCTTATCTCGACGCAATAAAGTTTTACGAGTTTAAACATGTGTCACAGTGTTATAAATGTGTCAACAGTTATTAGTTTGATATATTTCTCATTTTTTTCAGCCATCCAAATGCCCTTCTATTTTTTTCTGGATCTTGCGTGTATTTTTCTTGCACTGACCTTCCAATTTGCGTTCATCTTCCTTGATTTAACGGATTGATTTTAAAGTATTTAAATATGACTCACAGAATGCTTAACAAAAGCAATTCGGCTAGTTAGTGAGCTTTAGTAAGCAACGTAAACAATTATACTAAAAAAACTAGAAGGCCAAGCTAACTTCGTCTGTGCCGAAGTCTGTGTAGGCTGTAACGCATGCAAATGTTTTCAAATATCAGAGTTTTTTTCGCTAGCATTAAAAGACAGCATTTAGACCTGGTAAATCCACCACAGACCAGCTACATTACGAAACTAAAACAGCATTTAGACCTGGTCTAACCCTTGAGAAACCCATAAATCTAAACCACAGACCACACATCCACATAACCACATTACGACAAATCCTGCCCCCCAGGAGACCTACGACGAGAGGCATTAAAACATACCACTCCACCATACATTCTTGCCACTTACTTATACCAGCAAATTTTGACCTTACATATACCAGTTTTAAGTAACAATCCGATGAAAATAATAATTTTTCCTTCAAAATAAATTTTAGCAGGACATTTCCCACCCACGAGGCGAATTTTCCGACATTTGAAAAATCAAAAACATTTCAAATTATTTCGTATAAATTCAATACCCTTACAAAACCGAGTTTCAGACAAATCGGATGAATTAATATATTTTATTTCATGCTGACTTTTCTGGAATTTTTCCGCCGTTGGGTCAAATTTTCCAACATCGGAAAATCACATATGCAAATTAATTCTTATTCTGTCACTTACAAACCGAGTTTCAAGTCAATCGGAAGAAAATTAGTATTTTGCATGACAGAAATTTACGGCCATTTTTGCTCGTGGGCGGATTTTCCGAAATCGATGAAAACAAGTATCGAATCATATTTCGCGCACGATAGCTTAAAAATCATAAGTTTCAGTCAATCGAATGAAAAATAAAATTTTCGCATTCAAAATTTTCCGACGTTTTCCAAATATTTACACTTTTTTTCATAACAGATTAAATCTAGAGACAGCCTGAAACCAAATGGGCATAATTACAAAATCGAAGTAAAAAATCCAAACCAAGTGAAATATCGACCGCTGGGCGTAATTTCACTATTGAACGATAAATCACCCCGGGCGTTATTTCACTTTTTGGTGAATATAGCCCCCGGGGGGCTCCCCCCGGGTTATTTCATACAACAGAACGGGCGCATTTCTTCGTAAAGATCTAATGCTACTCCCATATGTCGATGATGTTGCCATTATCGGCAAAACAACCAAACGGTCGGTAGGGGGGGGTTTTAGGTTGAGGGAAGGAAATGATTATTTGTTTACCGGGTAGGGGAAGAGGACAAGACGAAGTACCTAGCATCCGCGGGAAGAAAGTCTAAGCGTCTTGGACAATCTGTTACAATAGGAGAGTACAACTTTAAAGTTGTAGAGGATTTTGTATACCTCGGAACGACGATAACCAGCGACAACAACATCAGCTTGGAAATCCGACGAAGAATCACTCTTGCAAACTGATGCTACTACGGGCTCAGTAGGGAGTTATCATCCCAGTCCTGCAATACGGCGCAGAAGCATGGACAATGACAGGAGCGGATGAAGCGGCGATGGAGTCGGCAAGAGGGGACGACCGCCACTAAGATGGGACGAACAGGTGTGGAAAGACATTGCCACCAGCAATTAATTGCAGAGGCCCAGACCGTCAAACGGTTAAAAGTTTAAGCATAACAAGAAAGAGATGAAAGCATCTATTGCTTGTCTACAGTTTAGAGTTGCCAACTGATTAAGGCAATGTTTGTAAGGAAAGGCAGTTAGACAAACAGTTTGTATTAATTAGCTTAAGGCTTTGATCAGGTTGCCCAAACGTTGCTAATGAAGTGGCATTCGGCTTTGTTTTTCATTGGAACAGGCTATAATGACGATAGACTAAGTCATTTTACTCCTTAAAAGAAATCTCTTTTCTGGCTCGTAGCTGGCTTACATGATCTATAAATTGATCATAATACCGAATACAGAATCAATTTATCTGTTACCTGACAGATGGCTTAGTTAAGTTATGCGATATCACAAAATTTCGATCATACCAAGGTTGCATCTACTATTTTTCAAAGTGTTATGTAGCACAACATTCTAGTCCTGGGTGGCTATTCCGATGAGAACTTTTTCCTAACGACTCAAAAATAAGCCAAATTCCATGGAGCGACACCAAGCCGAAGAGAATCATCCGATTCTAAGAGTGAGCTAATCGGGGCCTGGAAAATCTAATGTTTAAATCCTCATCAAAATCCCTAACGATAGTTGCAAAAACGCTTCTATAATTTTTCCCCATTTGTACTCCCAATCGGTTACAAATTGTCTTGGTATAATGATTTAATTTTATTTCCCCCCAACATAAGCTTCTACTCGTATTTGTCCACTCATCTTCCTCCAACCAATCGCCCCCATCTTTCTCATAGCCTTGGCTTTCTCTTTGTTTATTTGGTTCAATTGCTTACAGCCAAAACAAGAGCAATACATATTCAAATATTTTCTGCATCGCCAAAATCCCATAAAGTCAACTATATAATTCTATATATACATTGAGAGAGAGAGAGAGAGAGACATCCTTTGCTAACTGCCTTGCAGGCAAAGCGCAGTCATGCATAAAAAGGGCCAACAAAAAAAAAAGCACATTTGAAATGGCGACGACATATAAAAGTCTCTAACATTTTTATGAGTCGTAAATCGAAGCGATAAAAATCACACAGAGGTCAGTTCAGTTTCAGACCCAGACCAGACTCCTTTCGGACTAGACCAGGCCCGCGATAAATTTTGCCACATTGCGCTAATGACGACAACAACAGCAAGTGCCAGATCCAACGGGGTCTGCATCCAAATCTGAATTCAAAGACCGCTTGTTGGAAATGGCGGAAGTTCATTATTGCCAGTGATTAATGACAAAAGTCCGGGGCTGAGTAAAGGATGCAAACAGTACGGGACACATAAGTTAGCTGCTGTTGGCAGATGAACCGAAAAAGAAAACAGCAACAAGATAGACAGAGAAAGAGAGATTAGGACTCCAACGTCACTCTGCCCGTCCGTCAATGATTAGCGCGCTGATTTGGCAAACGATTTGCCATTAGGACAAGCTCATGGCAACTGCACGCATGCAGAGATCGACCCCTGTGGATGATTCCAGTGTACGACAAGTGAAATTAATTTCAAACAATGCAGCAGCCGGAGCAGCTGCCAAGCAAATTAAATAAAAATTCCAACATGTACACACAGCTCCTTGAGGAGGAGCAATAGGAAAACAACGAGTAGGAGTTCCAGCTGAAGTTCTCATCATATGACAGACTTCAAACTACGTGCCTCCTTCAGCTCCATCCGAAATGTAAAAGTGCCAGCCAACTTGTCGAAAATTATTTCGTTTTAATTATGCCAAAGGGCGCCAGGACGCCAGGACGCCTCCTCTCGAACGTGTCGAAATGTGTCGCCAATTTTGCATGCTCTTAAAATGAAATCACGTCAGCCGGAAAGGAGACTACCTACTCCCGGGTACCTACCAGCACCAACTTTCTGTCGTCATTATCAATTTGACTTAATTGCCACAACCGAAAGCCATCGTGGGCAGAAAAGTTGCCATTTTGTGGGGTGGGTTATGGGCGAGGCACCTCCCTCAAGTGAAGTAGTCGTCACTTCCGGTTTGTTGTCTACCCACCAGACGATGGCACGCATTGTCTGTGACTGTTTAAAAGCGTTTAGTCGACATTTATTTGTATTACACGTACAGACACAAGGGGCAAATGAGGTGAGGAAGGGAGTTGGTACCGGAGGTATGCGAAACAAATGTTGAATTATTAAATTAAGCACTTGTTTGATTATGGCATAAATTCGTTGAAACACTTGGAGAGTGAGTGGGTTAGAGAAGGTTCGAGTTCTTCTCCGTGGGGAAGCAAGAGTAGTTCAAAGCAATTTGAATGTTTCGAGTGGATTTCGGTGTTCCTATACCATGCTACGAATGGAAAATTCGTCTAAGTGGGAGGGACCTTACGATATAAACTCATAGTTCTGAAATGTATGCAAAAAGGCTTGAACCAAAACCTTAGTTACAAAAAGTTTATGAAACCGGTTCTGAAGAGAACTTAAGACCTAAAAAAGGCTTCGAACTAAGACTATCAAGTGTTGTCTCTACAGCAGTGGTGCCCAAAATTTCAAAAGCCTATCCCATGGGATAGAGAGAGAGAGAGAGAGAGAGAGAATACGTGTGTTCTATAAATTGCACGCTCCTCGGCTTGCTCTCTCACGATCCGTGCATTCGTCTTCTTTTTTTCTCTCACGAATCATTGGTTCGTTTGCTTATTGCTCATATTTTACCTCATGACGTTTACTTCGTGTTTCGCTGCTACAGACACAAGCGCAGAGCTTGATAATGTGAGTTTTTTTTAACATTTTTCAATTGGAATTCCATTTGTAAGCGTTTACAAGAAAACCGATTTGGAATTCTGAACTGGGCCAATAGTATACAGCACTCCATCCTTCCATCCTCTCAATATATTCGATATTTTTAAAATTTAACAAAAAAATAATAATACATTTAAACAAAGAACTTTTATAACAAAATGGTTAGAGGAACTCGGAGGTTAGGGGGCGTCACAAAAATTACTTAAAAAGGCAAAAAATTCAGAGAGCCAAAATGACAATGAACAGCGGACTAATATCTGAGTGAAAGTGTGCTTCCATGTTAGATTTCTTAAAACATATTAAGACACTATGGAAAATAGAAACATAGAATTTCAGTCGCTTTTTATATTTGCCAAAATTCTGCTAATTTCAATCCAACAGATTTAATTGAGCATAGACCTTCGTTTATTTATGCAGGCTCGCACTAAGAAAGAAAATTTGGAAAATTTGTCCGCGAGATTGGTGAAAAGAAAGAAAAAGAAAAGTTTGTATGGGCACATAGATGGCTGTGGCGCTCAAGCAATACTGCCCTTTAGGAAATTTTGCCATTTATTAGGCATAAACCCCTTTTCCAAAAGTGCTCTAAGCTTACATTCTTTTGCCTCATTAGTTCAAAAATACATCAGTCTTCAATGTTACGTACCACGAATTTTGATTTAACAGAGCACTGTTAACTGAGCAGCTGCTAAAGTCAGGTTATGCTAACGAATGAAAGTTCAATGTTTATCGGATGTTTTTTTGCAGCAATTTGTAATGACCAAATATCAATAAAAACATAAAGTTTTGTCGAATATTTTTGATGGAATCTACTCGTAGTGGTATGTACTATGTTTTAGTGCCTTTGATCTGTAGAAATGAATCGTTGCGCCCCTGAAGTTAAGGGTATTCGTAATTAATCTAACAAAAAATAATTTGGGAAAAAAATTCAACTTTGCAAAGCCCAACCAAATGTTGTTTAGATTTGTTAGAGCTGTTACTTTTACCACTTTTTAGAGCTATTTTCAGCTTATTCACTATCCTGTTTAATTTTTCTCAACCGCAATTAAATTGATGCTATTCTTTGCAAAATATTCCCACTTTTTAAGACACAACCTCAACAATTTTCTCCAATGCCTACTTGCATGCCAAATGAAAAATTTGACTAGTCGAGAAGTTTTTATAGAAAGGGGTTGGGTCAAAGTCATTCAGACGCACATGAAAGATGTTTAAACTTTAAAGGAAATACGGAAGCATGTTTTGTGCAAAAATTTTACCGAATAATACAACAACTTCAACGCAGAAAACCAATTCTTAGCCATTGAGAAACACTTAAATACAGAGTGTCGTTCCAGATGGTCATTTACGCTAAAACGTATTAGAGGTCGTAGGAAACAAGCTGCTGGAGATAGCTTGGTACAAGAAGCAAGCACAGCTGCTCGTAAAAAGTAAAAAACGACAAGCTGATCATGCAGCAGTTCTTAAGATAGTTTATATAAGTCCTCTAAAGGCAAAATGACCCGAATTTTAGTGTCACACCAAATCAAGAACCCTTTCCGCTGTCGCTTCTGTCGACGACGCCTAGCCTTTAAAGTGCAGTATTTCGCAGTTAGAAATGACAGTAAGAACAGAATAAAAATCCCAAATACCATAAAGTTTGCGGGCGAAAAATACTTTTCTAAATGTACATACATTCTTTTATAAAATAGCCTTTTTAAATTTAAATACATTCTGTTATAAAATAGCAAGAAAACAATTTTTTTCTTGTAAACATTTTTTTTAAGGCGTGGTGAAGTGCTTTTACGCCCTCTTTTTCGCACATATAGCCCAACGGTATACATAACCCAAAGAAAAAAATAGAGGGAAGCTAACTTCGGCTTGACCGAAGTTTATATACCCTTGGAGCATGATATATTCCTGCCAGTTTTTTATATGGCAGCTATACGATATATTCATCCGAATTTGATCAAACTCTCTAAAAGTGTGTTGAGAGATAATATTTATAACTGAAACGTAAAAACACGCTACCATTGAAAACAAAAGAGTTTTCTCACTAAAACTATTTTTTCGACCGATTATTCTAATGGCAGCTTTAAGATATACACTCAGAGAAAAATGGCATAGTAAAAACTAATATAATCATATTTAATTTTACTATGCAATTTTCGTATTAAAATCAACTAATTTGCTCTTTGATTTATATATAAACACATTTAATGACCAAATTTTCTTTGTCCCTTTAAAATGAATAATCTGCGGAATTCAGACTTGAGAATTACAAGTGGTCTCATGTTTTTAGGCAGATGGTAAATTCAATTCTATACAAGTAGTGTACTAAACGCTTTGCCATCAGCGCGCGGAATAGCTCAACCGGTACAGAGAGACAGCATTCTAGTTGTGTTCAAGACCAATGGCTCCGAGTTCGAATCCCACAGTAAGTAAACATTTTTAAATTTAATCTCTATTATAAATTCTTGCTTTTCTTGCTTGCTCCCGATCTGGATTCTCAGAACAAAACAAATGGATATACAAAGATAATAAAACAAACAAAATTTTAATATTTTTATCAATTAAACAAATCAAATCAATCACGCTAAATCAATGGTGGAAATATTAAATTCAAAGTGTAAATATTAAAATATCAGTGCATTTTTCCCTCTGTGTAGTCATCGACATATAAGCATATATTTCTATGCTTTGCAAACTTCTAAGCAAAATTGTAATACCCTTTGCAAGGGTATAAAAAGACATGTGAACCCCCTACTAAAACTAGTTTTTTGACCGGTCCGGTCGGATCCGACAAATGTGCATCGTATTTGTACTGAAGACTTCGTGCTAAACTTGGTCACAATTACTTGAAGACAGAGAGAATATAGCTTAGAAACAGATGGACAGATATTGCTTTATCAACACAACTCTTCATGGGGATCAAGAATATATATACCTTATGTAACTTTTGGACAAAATTTCGGCCTGCTGGCGAACTGAGCGGTGGTTGAATGGATTTGAATTGTGCTCATTGTTCGAAAAGTTTTCTTCGAATTTTTAGCTTATTTTTGATGTGAAACATCTTTAATTTCGGTACGGACGATTTTAGTAGGAGTAAAATTTGATTTCAGGGGCAACTGAGTGGGTTCTGGCAAAGATCTGGGCGGGATCTGAGCGGGATCTAGCTAGGTTGGATCTGGGCGGGATCTTGGTGGGATCTGGGTAGGATCTGGGTGGGATTTGGTTGGGGTTTAAGTGGGAACTGGATGGGATCAGGGTGGGATTTGGGTGGGTTCTGTTTGGGATCTGGGTAGGATCTGGGCGGGACTTAAGTGGGATCTGGGTAGGATATGCTAAGTGGGATCTAGCTAGGTTGGATCTGGGTAGGATCTGGGTGGGATCTGGGCGGGATCTGGGTGGTATATTGGTTGGATCTGGTTATGACCTTTGTGGGATCTAGGTGGGTTCTGGAAGGGATCTGGGTGGAGTCTGGGTTGGATCTGGGTGGGATCTGTGTGGTATCTGGGTAGTATTTAGAAGGGATCAGGGTGGAATCTTGGAGGGATCTGGGTGTGATCTTGGTGGGATCTGGGATCTCAAATTGGTGGTATCTGGGTGGGTGAAACATCATTATTTATCTAAGGATCAGCAGAATAGGCAAGACTTCCTGTAAAAATTGAAAGAATACTGCAGCAAGTGATCTTGTGGTTATATACCATTGAGAGAGCTTCTCATTTGAAAATAAGCTCTTAAACTAAGCATCATTTGATGTTTCACATCAAAGCCTCGTGAGTGTTAACGACACTCACACCTTTTTTTCTGTGGAGGCATCTTTTTCCAAAAATTACGTAATTTTTAACGAATTTTTTTAAAAACCTTCGCCATATGAAAAAAAAATTGATTTTCCGAAAGTTATTCCTGTTTTCAAGAAACGGCAATAGTATTTTTAGGGTTGACCTGTTTAAAACAAATTAAAATGGTTATTTTAAGGGCTATGTTACGAAAGTGATTTTGGAAAAACTCAAATTATCAGAATAATTTTTTCTTAAATTATTTATTCATGGCATTTTTTTTTGAAGATCAAGAAAACGTTTTTCTGTTTATTAGAAACAAAATTGATTTGTTTTAGAATTGTATATAAGAAATTAAACTAGTTAGTTCAAGGGCTATTTTACTCTACGATAAAAAAAATGTTGCCCTAGATTTGTGTTTATCGCGGTTCAGTATTGTCATAATCATGGTAATGTTGTCTTGTGTGATCATTTAAAACCTTGAAAAGCAGTTGCCCATGTATGAATAAATACTTTTTTAAAAAATAAACATAAAATTCGCGACACTTTTTGAACAAACCTCGCATAATAATTAAAACACTTGTCTCACTTCGATTAAATTTGTAAGACGATGCTACGAGTATTACTCGGAAAATACTCACGAGTAGTAATCAAAAATACTCGTAAGCATACAATCGATTAAATGATTACCCACTCCGCTTCTTTGTACTCAAAAACGAGTACTTTTTAACTGTAATCATTCGATGCCGGAATCACTCGAGCAGCTCTCTAACATAAATGTAAATGCTCTTTACACATACTTACAGTGTCATGCAGTAAACTCATGCTTGGAAATCAAAACAATTAAATCACTCCAACAATAAGAAAATCCCAGATTTTCAAATGAACGCAATTGATGAGTCGTCCAACGTTGGTGTAAGTGGCGCATGCAATTTATGGGAAACCTATAAGTATTATGATAACAAAATATGACTGTTGCTTTCTTTTATATTTCTGTAAGCGAAGTTCTTATAATGTAAAGACTTCTTATCAATAGACTTTATTCTCAATCAATTTTTAGTTCACAAACAAAAGCCAACTTATTTTCACAACTGAATGTCGCCATGATCAGTTCGTTGCCCATAAACTCTATATAAACACAAAAGCCGGGTACATCCACCTGTTTGGTAGTATCTGTTTTCTTAAAATTTGTGAAATTCATGGGCAAATAATCATCGTGCCAATAGAAATCATTCAAAGTACTTTGATCATTATCTGTGGCATGGCTCAAACGTCCACGATGTCCTCCGCTCCAAAACAGGGGATGCGTTTGGTCATGGGCATATTTGCCTATATAATCGGCCAGAAGACGCATCTCCTGTTCAGATTGAATGGTGACCAATCTGGCCTGGGCATCGATGGTTTCACAACCAAAATTCGCATGAAGCCAATCCATCTGCAAGCAAAGTATAAAAATCAACTTGAAATACCCAAAAAGGTTGACTTACTATGACGGGTACACTAAAAACACGATTCTTATAGGTGATCTTGTAGTACTCGTAGGAGGGCTGGAAGTGGTATATGCGTAACGACTGGCAGAAAGGACAATTAATGGTGTACTTACAGCCTTGTTGGAGGAGAAGAAATAACATTTTTGGCCAATCTGCACAAAGGGTTTGTTACAAGGTGCTAGAAATTGCATCAAAATGAAAAATTCCAAATATTATTTCTAATGTTTTTCAGTAATGGTTTTTGAGATTGGTTAACTTACATTTCCAAAATTCCAAATAAATGCACACATAGCTGGCCAATAGAACCAACAAAAATGTCAAAGCCAGAAAAGATTTCACCAACGAATACATGCCCAAATGAATTCACAGCTCAAACTAAAGTCCCATAAGCGCACATTAAAGGTTTTTATAGAGTTTCATTCCCATTTCGAGGAACTAGGCTTTATTTACGTTGTCTAAATCTAAACAGAACTTCTGTTGAATTTTTTTTGTAAACTGACCCTAAGAGCTAACAGATATCAAGTATGGCTGAGCAGTGGTGTACGCAGGGGGGAGGGGGGATTTTGGAGGTTAATTCGCCCTTCTCATTCCGCCAGAGCTTTCCAAAGTTTTGTGGTGGAACTTTGTTTGTAAAATAAAATCACACTGGATTTGTGTTAGTTCTTGTTGATCCTCGTTGGTCTTTCCAATTTGAAATAATTTTATGAATCAACCTTTTTTTCAGTCATTCAGTCCCACGGTTTTTATTTATTTGTGCTCATTCTTAATTTTAATATTTCGATTTCCCTTCATATGTGTGTGCTTTAACGACCTTTATGAAAATCAAACCATCAATATTAAGCTGGCTCGAGGTCTCGTTATGCTTGCACATAACTCCACACACCACAACGGAGGCTAGTTGGGGAACACACACAATGTACTGGCAGCCAACGTTGATCTCACGTGTGCCGGTTTTTGCTGTCAAGTCGTTTAGGAATTCCCAAACGAAATTGGTAGCTCCGGCATAGAATGGGAGCTCTTGGCTTCAGTACAAGTGAGCGAAAGTCGCTGATGATTTGGTAGAGATACCAATGAAACAGCTGTATCTTCAACTAGCCTCCGTTGTGGTTTGTTGTGTTCCTGCTTTTTGGAGTTATGTGCAAGCATAACGAGACCTCGAGCCAGCTTAATATTGATGGTTTGATTTCCCTTCATAATAAAAACGGACACGTAGTTAATTTACTTACTATATGTTGTAATTAATTTTTAACTGAATATCAATATTTTGGCTGTAATTAAGAAATCATTTTAAATCAAAAAATCGTTATCCAAGACAGACAGAAAAGTCATTATTATGTAATAAACAGTCTGGTTATAGGAAACATAGCTAAACCACGGCAATATTGAACATCACAGAAGACATTAGAAAGCAGTTATCGGTTAATCACGTTACCTTAATTACTAAAATAGTTAAATTTTATAAGTTCATGTAATGGTGATCTTTTGAGTGTTAATGAATGGGCCAAGCGCAATAGACTGTCATTAAACCCAGCAAAGTGGAAATGCTTAGTGATACACAAAAAATCTGTACTCAGTGACAGATCTTGCGAAATTAACTATTGATAATGCACCCTTAGAATATGTATTGCGAACTATAAATCTAGGCATAACATTTAATGACAAATGGACTTGGAATGATCACGTCACTAAAGCTGCTGGATAAACCCATGGAATTATCAGGGAACTATCCTTTAGTAAGTGTTAGAAAAATTTTTTCCTGTTGAACCCGAACCTGAACCGGAGCAAAAAAAAAGTAGAAAATAGTTCGGTTCAAAAAAGATGATATGTTTTTTTCTAGCTGCTATATACACACCTGATCATATTAATAGTTACACACCGGAATTTTTTAATTATAGATGGTTTTTTCGCACTTTTAGTGTTGACAACTTTTTAATTTTGGGTTTTTTGTTGTTGTCAATGTCTGGCCACACTGTGACAAAGAGTTGAAAGAGGGGCTGCCCCGTATATCAAAGCTTTTCTATAAATTGCGAGTCCACCACACATTTCGCCTGATCATAATAATAGGTACAGTCTCCGTTTCTCACAAGTAGCAAGTGAATAATTTTGTAATCAGTGATCTTTTGGTAACTAAAGGTAAGTTAAGGACAGTTCCTGTCAATACAGAGAATCAAATAATTATTTTTTTTAGAAAAAATGGGTCGAAATTATCATTGTACTAAAGAAAAAGCTCGATTGGTTGTTAGTCTGAAAAAAGAAGGCAAATCTTTACGAGCCATCGCCAAATTAACGAACTGGTCTCATAATTTTGTTAAAAATGCATTAGAAGGAAAACCAAGACAGAAAACCCGTGGAAGGCCACAAAAAACAACAGAAACCCTTGACCACTACATAGTATCTTTGAGCAGGCTATTGCAGCCGAAATTGGTAATTCAGTTAGTGCTCCAACTATCCGAAGACGACTACAAGATGCAAACCTGCCAGGAAGAATTGCCATGAAAGTCCCACTTATGAGCATAAAAAAATATCACCATGAGGCAATCTTTTGCAAGGGACCACAAAGACTCGGTAGGATGCACCGGGGAGAAAAAATGGAGAAACATATTATGGAGCGATGAAACCAAGATTAATTTGTTTGGGAATGACTGTGAAAGGAATGTTCGACGCCCTAATGGAAAGGAATTCCATCCACGGTTTACAAAAAATGGCAATATAATGGTATGGGGTTGCTTCTCCTGGTACGGCGTAGGTCCAATTTATCAGACTACGAACAAAATTAATGCTGAAGAGTACAAATCCATATTGGAAACAGTAATGGTACCGTATGCTGAGGAAAATATGCCATTACGATGGGTATTTCAGCAAAATAACGATCCTAAACACACATCAAGGCTGTAATCTAAATTTTTTGAGGACCAAAAAGTTTTTGTTCTGAAGTAGCCAAGCCAATCCCCCGACCTTAACCCCATTGATAACTTGTGGGGAGACTTAAAAAAGAAATTGGCAAAGCATTCATTTTCAAATAAACAAAAATTATGGGAAGGTGTCCAAAAACTGTGGTAAGAGACACCAGTAGAGACCTGCCAGGCTGTTATTAAAAGTATGCCAAAAAGAAGAGCAGTAGTGGCCAAAAATAGAGGTGGATACACTGTATACTAAG
This sequence comes from Lordiphosa stackelbergi, assembly GCA_018904235.1. Lineage (NCBI taxonomy): Eukaryota > Metazoa > Arthropoda > Insecta > Diptera > Drosophilidae > Lordiphosa > Lordiphosa stackelbergi. Next base: position 39,078 of record JAEIFU010000441.1, read on the forward strand.
TTAGGAATACTAATTTACCTAAAAAAAGAACACAAAATGGAAACTAAAATTTGTTTCTTACCAACACATGAAGTGTACCTATATCGTATCTCGTAACGTATCTCGTATATCGTACTACCAAATTTAAAAAAATTATTAATAGTGCAACGCAATTTAGGTCCAAATTAAATACTCAGCTTAAAAATAAAAACCTACATTTGTAGTACTTAGGGCCGTTTTTTCATGTTGCTGTTTTTGCAAATATAGTTGGATTTGCTGTATTTGCTTTCCTCATGTTCATGGTTAGCCATCTATATGGTTTTTGTTGCCATCTACTTCATCCTTATGTATTTCAAAACCATGTACATGCTTAACCAAATTATGTATTTTTATGTGTGCACGCATTTGGTCACACTGAAAAATATTTAAAATCAAAAAACAAGTGCTGCTAAAAACAGTTAAGTCTGTATTGATTAAAAGTAAACCCAAAATAAAAAAATATTGGATGTGGCTTTTGTACGCAAGATACCTGCAGACATAGCCAAATAGACAGATCCGCATTTTAATTCCCCTAGTTCATTGCTTAAGCTAAGTTCAGACAGGCAGATAATTTAAACAAATTTTGTTTAAAATAGAGATGATTGAAGATTTTACAGGATTTAAAACAAAAGCTATAGTTTCATACGCAAATAATAATGCCCGGAAAGTTCCACAATTTGGCCTTTATGGCCAAATTTTCATCAAAATTTGTCCAAATTATTTGCCTGGGTGAACATAGCTGTAGACCTTTTGCTTAATCTCCCATCATAGTAACAAATCGTTTAAAAAAAGTCCTTCTCCTCCTCTGTAAAATGCATGCTTTACTTTTTAAAATTGGCGCGCAATAATTAAAACAAAAATTCGCCGATTGACAAGGCGCTGCCAACTCAATTTTAGTGCCTTTCCAGCCCGCCCGGCGTGACCGTGGCTCAAAAGCCCAAATTCAAAATTCATCTACATGAGACAACCGATTGCACAAAATCCACCTAGTTACGAAATCTAGGTGGATTTCGATTTGAGCAAAAACAGGAACATGAGAAAACGGCCCTTAAGCAATAATTATAAGTTTATACCTGAAGCACCAGGAATTCCATAGGTAAGTCCAGAAAACTTTCAATAAATGTACCAAAAAATTTGTTAAAAGTCCCCTGATAAAATCCTGCGAGCGCTAATGATACTAAGAAAGTATTGATTAAGTGGGGGTAAGGTTTTACCATGTTTGAAGAACAAATTCACTAATTAATTTTTTTTTTTTTGTAAAAAAATCGGGTGTTTTACTTAAAAATTTACTTTACTCCAAAAATAAAAAAGTAATTAAAAAAAATGCCCTTCATTGTTACCTTGGCATATCACCTTTAAAATGGATATTTTGTATTTTTATCCCAGCACTACAAGTACACTTTAGACTTATATTGATTGTGCTAGTCACTACGGTATAACAAGAATTTCCATAATTTATAATTAAAATAATACTTATAATTAATTACAAATAAAATTATAGTTTCTTTGTGAGAAATAAGTAAGACGGTTTCTGAGAGTTTATGATTTTATGAAGGAATGTGAGAGTCCGGCGATCAATCCACGTCGCACAGTGGCCGGTTTGGCGAATTTAGCGTTGCAAAAATCAAAAAATCAAGGTCGATTTTTTTGACCGCTTTAATTTAATTGGATAAAGTGAACCGCAAATAGCCCAAAAATATTATATTTGGTTTATTGAATTTGGTCAATTATTTTGGATTTTACAGTGATTCAAAGTTGAACAATTTTTCAAACTGATAAATTTTTTTATTTTTTTGGTTTCAAATGTCACGGTTGAGAAGGTATAAAAACCAAATGAAAATTCCGATTGCAATTTGGTTTTTAGATTTTTAAAGATGCATCAATTCTGAAGCAAAATGAATCAGAAAATTAAATTTTTTTTTAATTATTAGAGTTATTGTCGTTTTACTGAAGTACTACTTTTGTAACTTATTTTCCCACTTTGATGGACTGCGAAAAGTGCATTCACGCTAGTCCACGCTTCTAGAGTGAAAATTTTTTAAAATACTTATTTCTAAATAAAAATATATTTATGTAATCTTGCGCCGAGCTGCGTCTTGCGAGTATGAGCGACTTGAACATATTAATATGCATGAATAATCGATATATTTTGGTGAAATCAAGGCAAGCTGTAAACGCAATATCACAACAATGTGCTAAAGTAAACACATATCCTGAATGGGAATGCGCCCTGCATCCTTTGAACACGTGTAGTGTCATAAAACCAAAGCCACTGGGATTAAAGATACCCATAAGGAGTATAAGTAGAAGGAAACTGGATATACAACAGAATTCTTGGCGGAGCTCGGGCTAAGAGTCGACTGCCCTAAGCAGGGCTATAAAAACACGAATGATGGAAACACAGCTCGGACGTTTTTCAATAACGATGAGGCAATTGCTCAGATAACAGGAATTCATTTGGATGTCATAAAAAGGTTTAAGATCATTCTCAATGTCTTAAACTGTGGCGAAAATGTTGATGCTTGCAAATATGGAAAATATGCCAAGGATACAAGGGCTCTATTACGTGCAAAGTATCCGGAGAAAAAACTAACTCTGAATCATGATGAGCAGCTAATACAACGACAACTTTTATCGATGGGAGAGTTGTCAGAAGAAGCACAGGAATTTGAAAACAAGGACTACAAACGATATAAATATGCGAACACGTGCAAAACATCTCGACCTCAAGAAAATACGGACCTTTTCAACATGTTGTTGGCCTCCTCTGATCCCCGTATCTCATCTCTCAGACAAATCAGATTACTTGAGGAATTAACCAACGAATATTCACCAGAAATGTTAAGTCTATTAAGTACTAATGATATGAATACCTATATTGACAACATTTTAAAGCAAAATTAACCGTTCCCTAGTTAGGACTAAATTTTAATGAAAATAAATATTTTTAGTATTAAAATTTTAGTAATTAAAAATTAGTTTTTTATTAAATTTTGGTAATTTTAATTAGTTTTACAACATCATTTTTAATAAATCGTTTAAAAAAATTAATATGTTTTTATTATTGCATGCAACATTTTCAGGGTATTAAACTTTTCACTTTGACAGCCGATTCTGAGTCACCCGGTAGACCTACAATGAAAATTTTACGAAATTTTTTTTTAAAGCTACAGAAATTCTTTATCATCGTCCCTTTGAAATTTTTCAAAAAATCTCTTTCCGTTCAAAAGTTACGATTTTTGCAACGCTAAATCAGCGAAACCGGCCACTGTGCGTCGTGAGGCTGAGGTCAAATATCTTTACAAACATAAAATAGGGTGGTACCAAAATCATTTTTGCAATAAGCAACTTGATGTTAATAGGCAGTAACAACTGTGACACTGAGAACTGTCGTAGCAGCCCATAAGTCCGACTAGTTGCTGTTAAAAGTGTTATTAAACGTTATCCCTAGATTTACTGCCTGTTCCACGTATTGAATAGGCGCGCTATTTAGAAACAGACTTCTATCAACAGATTTTTAAGTGGATGACATTACATTTCGATTTTAATGGATTCAAACCCAAACCATTCTCTTTGCCCAGTGGTTAATTTCATCGATTACATCATTAGAAACTAATACACAGTCTTCAATCTGGGACAGCGAACGCAACTAACATATATTACCAGAATTTATATATCCAATTTTTATTGAAAAAATTATTTTAATTTTTTTTGTTTTTAAATTCTTATATAAAAATGTTTTTGCTAAAAATTTGTCGACGAATTCTACGTATCATTTTAAAAGTTCTCAAATTTGAATTTAATCGAGCAACAAAAAAATACGGAGCAGGAATCGAATGTAATTTTGGTCGGTAGACTAAGACCAAATATTGACGAAGCCAGAACATTTCCAACGAAGAGTTGCGTTTTATCCACGCTCTTATATGGGACTAAGTTTGTAAGCCTGTCCGTTTCGGAAAGTGCGACTAATTTGGCTTGCAAGTTGGAGTCAGCAAGGTCCACGAGCGGGATTCCGCATGAAAGCATGGACCTTCTAGTCAGATACTGCCGACATAACACTGGAAACCATTTTGAGTGACCATTTGGGCTACCATGGTCAATTCGCTAAACTCAAGACACTGCTCCGTGGAGACCGTTTTAAATCGATGAAAGAGATAAAGCCCGAAACGAAGAAGGATTTGAAGCCTATACCGGAAGAAGACTGCAGCATGTTTATAAAATTGTAAAAAACCTTGGCACAAGTGTAATGCAGTCGGTGGAGACTACTTTCAGGGTTGAATGAATTTACAAACATAAATAAATATTTTTTGATTTATAAACAAATTCCCTGTATTTCTTTCATATATAAGTATGGTAATCCTAATTATTTTTGGATCCTGAAAGAATGGGAATTATCAAGTGGACGATACTCTATGTATAAGCAGCGCAGTAGAAATAGACTATTCGGAAGAACGGCTGCAACCGTGATTCGCAGCACTTCAGTTCAGTTCGTGTGAGACCTCACTTCAAAGATATCCTGATAGCCACTTAGTGTACTGCTGAAACTTGCTTTCATCTAAAGGTGAACAGCGCAGAATAGTAGAAATTTTGCCATAATATACGATTTTTACAAAATATATATTTAGTAAATATTTATTATTTTATTATAAACACCGAAAAACGTACGTCTTGTTCTATTAGCCTTTGGGTGACTTTTGCCAACGAGTCATTATTGACGGTGATAGCCCAGCGGTACTGGTGCTAGCGCATAGTTGTAGAAAAACGAGATCGAAACCTGTAAAAGTTATTAGTGTTTAATTTTTATTTTAGTTTTTATAATAAAAATTTTTTGATAACTGTTATTTTTAATTTTTATGACTAAAAATTGTTTGACAATTGTTTAATTTTTTTTAAATTTTATGAATAAAAAATTGTTTGAAAATTTTTATTTTAAAAATTAAAAATTTAAATTAAAAAATAAATTTAATTTTTATTTTAAAAATTATAAATATATTTTTTTCAAAAAAATTTTTATATAAAAATTAAAAAAATATAAATTCATATAAATTTTTCTTAATAAAATTTCGAAATAACTCTTATTTTGTAATTTTTATAAAAAAAAAACTATAAAAATTACGGTCCCTGGAAACAACCGCTTGGAGCCTGATATCGTATTTTTTAATCAGATGATCCGGTGACGTATTATGATGCTCACCGCACAACACGTGTTTTTCGACGACTTATTTATTTTGTTATTTGTCATATTTAAAAGATTTTTCCAAAAATACTTCAAGCAAAATTTTTTTCGCCTTTAAAACAAATACCCCTTTCCCCCACACCACCGAAAACAAATCGTGCGCACGTCACTGTGGCTGAGCATTTATTTTTGCATAAGTTTCTTGTAAATCTTTGGATATTGTTGTACATTTTATTGATCTAATTGATTACTTAAAGATAAGATTACTTCACAATATTTATAAAAAAAAATAGCAAATAAACTTAATCTGCCTGCAGGTATAAGTACTTTACCATCTCTGAAATCTGTTTCTTCATACGACGGCCTAAAATGCAAAATAGGTTGCGTTCTCATTAATAAAAAAATGTCTTTATTTTTTCTAAGAAGACTTTTCATCATTATGTGCTCTATCTTAGGAATGAATTTGTGTCAAATTGCGCAGATTCGCATGGATTTTGTTGCACTTGTTCCGACATCTGCTTGTAACTGTTATAATCGCGATCATAAACGAGTACAAGGAAATGAGACCAATAAATTGAAGAAGTGAAATTGAATGGAGAAAACGGACCTTAAACTAATTAATCACAACTTTAATATAATGGGTTCAATAAGGTAAGGTCTAAGATCCAATTTCATATCCACTTGGGAAATCGGCCTTAAACTTAAAAAAGATACCTTTGCTTTTGCTTTTTGTGTAACTAGGAATATGCCAATATGATCATAATTATACCCTTGCAAAGGGTATTATAATTTTGCCCAGAAGTTTGCAACGCATAGAAATATTCATTTCCGACCCTATAAACTATATATATTCTTGATCAGGGTGACGAGCTGAGTCGATTGAGCTTTGTCCGTCCGTCTGTCTGTCCGTCTGTCTGTTTCTATGCAAACTAGTCTCTCAGTTTTAAAGCTATCGAGCTGAAACGTTGCACAGAGTCTTCTTTTTACTGCACACTGCTAATATGTCGAAACCGACCAAATCGGATGACAATATCTTATAGCTGCCATAGGAACCATCGGTCGAAAAATGGGTTTTATTTAGAAAAATTGTTGATTTTAATGCTGGCGTTCTGAAACTCTAATATATTAAAACATTTGCAAGGGTATAAAAACTTCGGCACAGACGAAGTTACCTTGGCCTTTTCGTTTTCTACGTAAGCTTAGTTTACTTCTTTACAAAGAGCATTCATTCAATGTTTCCCTAGAAGTCAGTTGAACTTTTTCTATATCACTTGAACTTCTTTCTTTTCTACGTTTGCTTAGTCTTCTCCAAATAACATTAACTAGCAATAAACTCAACAATAACTGAATAGCAACAAATAAAGTTAGCGTAATTGGTCTATTGAGCCAAAATATTTTCAAAGGAGGCGTATATTCACATATATAAAAATTATCGTAACCGTTCGATCTACGCATATACAATTCGTTATTAATTAGTTGAAGACTAAGATAACTGTGGGTCTGGGGCACACTTTCATTGGGCGCCCATTTGGTATATTTCAGTGGCTCTCGAACAGCTTCCCAACTATAGGGATAATCACTATCGAAACTATGTCCAGAAGTGGCAAAAGTGCTGCCATTTCGATAACCTTTGTGTATGATATAGTTTTGTAAGTCTCTCATTTCAGCAGCGGTTTCCACAGCCACAAGTTGACTATAATGATTCCAGCAATCGGAACGGGCCTGAAACCAGTCAGAATATTTATCGACCTAGAAGGATAAGAGGGATAGAAAACGGTTATTTTTGATGTTAGTGACTAACAGTATTGGACAGAAAGACCCTGTTTTTGTCATTTCGAAGGAAATCGCCAGAAGATTTTTTATTTATATTTTTTCAGTATTTGGTAACATAATTTATAAAGAAAAATACAATATTAAAAAGTTCATTTGCTTCTCTCGGGTTTTCTGTTTAATGGTTCTCGATGAGAGAATCACACAACGCAGTCATACGACAATAGCTTGAAAAGAATACTTCCGTTTAACACATACATGCGCAAAGGACACTTTCGGGACATTCTGCACAGTAAAGAGTCTTGTGGAAACAAGCAAATGCGCAAAGAGATAAAAAAACTCTTGCTGATAAAAAAAACCAGAGTTGAAAATTTTATTTACCAAATGAAAATTTCTATTGTTTTAACCTTTTTTGATTGAAAAATCCTAGAACTTTTTAGGCAGGACGTCTAGGTCATTAAGTTATGAAAAATTGTCCAACAACTTTTCTAAAACAAGACACGCACAACACAACAAAGGAGGCTGGTTGAAGGAGGCTTCATAAACAAATTATTGGTGATGTAAAATCTTCTGAACTTTTAGGTCGCCTTAACTTCTCCGTTCCTTCTAGGCCAACCAGAAACTATTTTCCCTTAATATTGCCTAGATGCACAACTGATTATGCAAAGCACAATCGATTTCGAGTCTTATGTCAAAATTATAATGATCTCTCTCTCTTCTCTCTAAAAACATCTCTCTATATTTATCTTAGGGGAAATCTCTGACCTCTCCTGGCTGTGAGTAGGGGCATAGCTTGCCGGACTGGCTAAAAAATCTTCCTCCATCGGTTCAGAGATTTCTGGTTATTTAATTTTAAGCTTGTCTTCAAAATTTTTTATTTTTAGTTAGTTTTAAATTTCACTTTTAGATAGTATTTTTTTTTCTTTTCTTAATTTGTTCTCTTTATACCTGATTTATTTTATTATTATTTTTTTCCTTTGCTCCTATTTAGGTTTCGGTTTTTTTTTTTTCATCTTCTCTATCTCTATATCATTAAAGTTTTTGGTAGCTCTAATAACATCTCTGACTACAATTGGCTGTGAATCGGGGGATAGCTGGCCGGACGGGCAAATAAAATTCCCCCATCGTGTCAGAGTCGTTATTAGTTATTCTGTAATTTTGTTAGTTTTTCTTTGTTAGGCTTTCTTAGTTGTTAAGAATTTTGTATAACGTATGTTTAATTGAGCTTACAGCCTGTTTCTTGTCGACTAAATAAATAAATAAAAAAAAAATAAATTATTGCTGATTATGTCATATCCTTATTGCCTTCAAACTACACAAATATGTATTGTAAAGGAAAAGTATTTAATAGATTATATAAACAGTGTGTTTACTATAAATTTAGTTAATTATAAAAAAAAAATGTTAAGGTTCTACCGAGAATTGAACTCTGTTCGCCGGATTCAAAGTCCAGAGTTCTTATCACAACACCGTTGAACATATAGTTTATCACGAAATATTTAATTTCTTTGTTCGACACTTTTGTAAAAGATCTCTGTCTACATTGACAATTCAAAGATAAATTAAGGAGAAATTTTAACTTTTAAAGCCTTCTCGAGGCTATCAAACCTCAATATATCTGATTTTGGATTTTTGATAAATTTTCTATAAAATATAAAACAGTTTTTACTTACTAAACTTGGAATCCATTTCGCGGACACTAAAACCCATTAAAAAATTTTATTTTGGTATGCCTATTTTACTACAAAATGCATCGTATAAGGGATATAAGTCTTAGCAACTTATATGAGAACTCATATTAGATTTCAGGCAAGCTTTAGTGTCGTAGCTTCAAAGCTGAGTAGGTTGTTTACTTCAATGAAAATGTAGTATATACATAAACATCCTGCCACACAGATTAACTTATTCTATATAAAGTGATAGCGAGCTGAAATTTGAACAGCAAGTCGGAAAGTTCGAGATCACATATTTCATTAAACGTATAGGCTATTTACACTGAGCACATCTAACATCCTGAGTTTAAATGATTAATTTTAATTATTTAGTTTTAATTATTGGCTATGCCAACATTTTAAAGCTTTTGTTTTGTAAAAATGTTAAGTGGGTCGATCTCCAATAGGAACATGCTACAAAGATGCTAAAATTCCGCCATGGTAAATATTTATGACTCCGGATGTTGGATGTTAGATGTGCTCAGTGTAAATAGACTATTACCTGTTACTCGTTTTTTGAAAATTCCCTTTAGGTAGAGAGACTATTTCAATATAAAACGAGCAGTTGCAGGGTTATACAATTTGTATTATTCTATTTCATTAGATAATCCATTTCGCTAAAGTAAGAGAACTCGGGAAACGGCCTAGCTTACTGTTATTCAACTTGGTCAAATACTTTAGCAGTTTGGACTTTCAAATTCGGCACTGCATTACACTATTTTTGGTTATTAAACTGCTCACCACTTCCTCATTGCCTATATAATACCATCCGGAGCCAACTTTATCAAAATTGGGTTCGCACAAGCAATATGTGAGTGCACTAAAAGCACATAAAATGCGGAATATGATTGACATTACAAGAGCTTAACAATCAGCGCGCGACTGAACAAAGAATTTCCGACTCATTGCTGTTAAAAGGTGATAGGCAGCACAATCATACAGCTGCAATTCCGTTCTGAGTCAAGTACTTGCCCGGAATGAGAGATTTGCAGGTCAACAATAAAAAAAAATAGAGGGAAGCTAAGTTCGGCTCTACCGAAGTTTATATACCCTTGGCGCATGATATATGCTGCCAGTTTGTTATATGGCTATTCGATATATTCATCAGATTTTGATCAAATTCTCCAAAATTGTGTTGAAACAGATAACATTCCTATCTGGAAAGTATAAAAACGCTACCATTGAAAATAAAAAAGTTTTCAACACTTTCGACCGATCGTTCCTATGGCAGCTGTATGCTATAGGCATCCGATTTGAATCCAACTTGATAGAATTGTGTGGTAGTATATAATATTGATCTGTGCAAAATTTGGGAGCGATAGCATTGAACACCAAAAAGTTTTTCTCACTAAGACTTTTTTTCAGACCTATCTTTTGTATGGCAGCTATACTATATAGTTGTCCGATTTTGATAAATCGTAGTGAAGTTATGTGGAAGCATAGAAAACATATAAATACGAGGGTTGGGAGCGATAGCATTGAAAACAATAAAGTTTTTCTCACTAAAACTACTTATTCAACCGATCGTTCCTATGGCGTATTTGTACCAAAAGACTTCGTGCAAAGTTATCTTAACAGCTTTAAAACTGACGGAGGAGATAGCATAGAAACAGACGGACATGGCAATATCAACTCAGCTCGTCATTCTGATCAAGAATATATATACTTTATGTGGTCGGAAATGCTTCCTTTTGTGTGTTACAAACATCTGGACAATTTTAATATACCCTCTCCGAGTAACGGTCTTTCTGTTTCGGGTTTCGGTTACTGTTACGGTTATTTGTATAAAAGCGGCCCCATTTAGATTCTCATTTAATAGGTAAAACACACGAATCATTTATGTACACTTACATGTGAATAGCCTGCTTACCCACTTTGTTTTGACTTGAGTATTACATTTTCTGTTAATTTTAACGGTCCATACCGGTACCGTTATACCGAAATTAATATCTAGGAACCGAATACCGAAATAAATTAGAACCAAAACAGAACCTTTTACCGACAGGGAAGTGTTGGTACGCACCAAAACCAGAACTGGACCAAATTTGATTCGCTTTCATTCCCCGATTAGAACTATTTCATTTTCGAATTTGTTTTTCATCGTGACATCATAAAAGTGTCTACATCACTGCAAATTTTCGACAAACTTGGTTGCTCTGCAGATAAAGAATCGTTCTCGGGGGTGTCCTGGAAATCTCTAGAGATATTGACTTTGGTTGGTTTGCAAAACGCTCGAAAATCCAATGGTGTCCTAGAACTTCAAGAGATTTCATTTTCTTATTTGAAAATCTAGTGAGAACACAAACAGTTCCAGTTGAAGTTCCATTTCTCTGAAAACAGGGCTGCATCTCTTGCATTTTTGCAATTTCACAATTTTTAGTTATGGGTTAATTTGATGTACAACTGAATTTTTTTGATTGGGTTATATGTTTTTTTATGATGCATTTTTAAATTATAATTGAAATTTATACATATTCTCCAAAAATAAAATGTGAAACTCAAAAATGTGTTGTAGGCACTCATGAAGTATAACTTGTCAGCCCTTAGTCTGCTGGATGTAACTCCATTGTTAGATGGCCCATCCTGAGCTGGTTGCTTTTGACAGTATGATATTATTAATAAATCGCAAATTTCAATGTTTGAACTTATTAAATAATTTATTCATTTGATGCACCCTATCCAAAAAAACAATGTTGTTTAAATTTCAAAATTAGTTGCATGTTAAAATTGATTGGGTGGTAAATTTTGCTAAATCTCCTAACAAAAAACGAGAGATTCGAAACCAACCAAAAAGGTTTTTGGGACACCGAGAATTGGTTATGGGTTGAAATTTTATTGGTAGAGATTTCCGTGACACCTCCGTATATCTGGGATCAAAAAATTATTTCACATAGTTAATCATCATTCCATAACAGACTAGGTAATCTAACATTTTAAGCCGTGAAAAAATTTTGGTCAATGTTAGGTTGTTGTTAACAGTTTGCTCAGTATTCTTGTTGTGGCTACTTCTGCTGGTGCTAAATCTGTAACAATTTCGTCCCACACTGCAGAAGTAGCTGCTGCTGAATTTGAGCAGAAGTCGTGCATTTTTGGTACGGCTTAACTTGCCAGCATTCGAACAAATTAACAGCGTTCAATCACATACGTATAAGAAAAGATGAGGAAGGTAAAGATTTTGGTTAGCTGCACTCTCTCTTTCTCGATTCTTCTCTTTCCTTTGTACCCATTAGCAACAGTGCGGCACAATGTATGTATATAAATTGTACATTAAGCTTAGTACTCAGACAAACTAAATCGAATCCGACGAATGTCAACTCCATATAAAAATAGGGTGTCGGAAAGCTTTTGTGAAATTCCGACGAACCTCCTACGCTGGGTCGAAATCAGACAAACTAAAATTTCAGTTCATGCCCATCGGCATCGTAATTTAAAACCAACGGTAAGAATATGCATTCCCCTAAACTTCTGCATTCCATATATTCTACAAATATCTCTGAATAGTTAAAAAAAAAAACAAACAAATAAACAAATTCAAATGCCAGCAAATCAGACGTGTGACCGTTTCACATATGCTGTTGTTTTAATGTTAAAGGGAGGTGTTTTGGCGTTGAATAGTCACACTAGACCGTACGCTACCTTCCATCGGAATTAGCTGTCAATTCCGCTAGTGAACGGTTAAGTTTGTCTGAGTACTAGGCTTCAGAACAGTGATGCCCAAAATGCGAAAAGCCCATCCCGTGGGATAATAACCACGCATAGAGAGAGAGAGAATACGTCTGTTCTATAAATAGCACGCTCGACGGCCTATTCTCTCACGACGTGTGCATTCGGCTTTTTCTTGTCTCACGAGGCATTTGTTTGATTCCTTTTTGCTCATGTTCGACAACATGAAGTTTACTTCGCTTTTCGCTGGTACACACACAAGTGCAAAGCTTGATAGTGTGGGCTTGGGCAACACTGCTTTAGAATGTACCTGCCTTAAATTAGTAAAAAGCCTCGCATACATTGATAGTTCAAACATATATTAAGGGGACATATGAAATTTTAAAGCATTCGTTAAAATTTCTATAAAATATAGGTACTGAATTTTTTAAGCCATGTTTTGCAAAGAACTTTATATGTTAAAAATCGTATGGGGAAAAGAACGTCGTATTGTACATACATCAAATAAATTTAAAATTAAATTTATATTTAATTTAAATTTTAAGGTTTCAGTTATAACTATAGAATGCGAACTTAGGCTTTGTTCGAACAATTGGATAGGAGGTGATTGAAAAAAAGGCTTAACACTGGTTTTTTTTTAGTGTTATACTCTGTAATATATAGATGGAGATTGTAAATTGACAAGCACACCTTATCTTTATTTCTGACAGATACCAAAACTGATAGTCAACTTATGAACGAGCTTATAAAGTTTTATGAAATAGATAAGGAAAACAATTAAGTTTTGAAGATTTACTCAATAAGAGTGCAAATATTATTGTTAAAACAAGAGAAAAAGTCGGTCTAGCTCGACTTTAACGTACGCTGTACCTGGAGTAGGAGCTGAATGCAGCGTTGCTGCTGCGCTCATCTTGCTAATTGGTAACTATCTGTGGAAGGTACAATTCAGCTATCGGGAGGGGGCGTGGCAAAAATTTAAAATAAACTTGATCTGCCTGCACGTATAAGAAGTTTAAGTCTTACCATCTCTGGGATCTGTATGTTCTTATAGACGGACATGGCTATATCGACTCGGTTTTTGATGCTGATCAAGAATATATATACTTCATAGGGTCGGAAATGATTTCTTCTCCCTGTTACAAACTTTTGCAAAATTTTAATATACTCCGGTACAGAGTAAAAAAAGGCTTAATCTCAAATCAAGCAATCTGTAATTGTTAATGGACATGATAAGCACAAGTGCAATGGTTCAATCTGACTCACAGTGGGCTAACTTGTATGAAAACTGTGGCCAAAATTAATTTCAGTAGATATATCGACTTGAAACTTTGTTTAAGGCCCATACGGACATCAGAAGTAACGAGAAGTTTCATACAAGTGCGGAATAAAATGTTACACTTAACAGTCAATGTTACGCTTAACAGCACATTTGTGGAGACTATGTAAAATGGCTGTGGGACTTATTTTGCTTTAAGCATTAGACGCAGCATTGAGATTGCACCATGTCTGCTTTTACTCTCAGCTGAAGTGCTTTTAGTTAAAGTGATTTGATTTGGGATTTTTTTTAGCTAGCTCGAGGTCAATGTTTTTTACGTGCTTATTAAAAACAAACAAACACGAGTTTTTGATTTTCCAATATATTTCAAACCCCTTCGGGATTCTTCTTCAGGGAAAAAAGGGCCCAGCGTCCGCTTAGTCAGCTGTAGAGTTGATAACTAAAAAAAAAAAAAAAAAATCCATATAAAAGAACATGACAGAAAAACAAAAGCGGAATAATTGTTTTGAAGTGTTTTCCCATGACGAAAAAATGTTTGTAGTTTTGGTGGTGAAAGAGCGGAATGTCATTTGGTCTTTTCCACCCGAAGCATTCGGACTTAAATTTTGTGAACAAGGCTTGGGGAGAAATAACCGAGATTTTACAAAAAATCAATTCGGCATCAACACTAAATACAGATGAATGAGCAGTGTGACCCATCGCCAATTAAACTAAGAATACCAAAATCTGAACATTTTTCGCGTCTTTTTTTCTTAAGTCTGGTCACACTGCTCTTACGTTCCTCGGGGACGAAAAATGGGCCTTTACGGATTTATAAAATTGATAGATGTGAGATATGATAAAATGGTTTGACTTTTTTTATCAAATAAGTCCGATTGAAGGAATCGGGGTGGGATCAAGACTGTATTATTGTAGAGCAGAAATCAACTGTTAATCCATAAGTCAAGTGTTAGAACCAGTTGGGAATTTCCGGAACAGTTTTGATTTTAAATTTTTCGTATTTTCTGCGGCAAGCTTTTTGGAGTTTGCATTGTAAGAGAAGTTCTTTATTCTGTTCTAATTATATAAATAGTATTTTTCAGATTCTAGAATGTTTCATACTTTGGTTAGGTTAGGTTGAATTTAAGTACAAAACGGTGCAGATTCTATCCCGATCGATCTAAGAAATCTGCTAGACAAAAATAAACTATATTTAGGATTTCTTATTTTTAGGTGAGAGGTGGGTGGAGAGGGGGTTTGGGTGGTGGTTGATTAAGTTGTTAACACCTGTAGAAAATCTTATAAAAATTATCATTTTTTATGTGCGCTTACTGCGACTCTAACTCATATACTCGAGGGGCTCGCTGCGCCAACGTCTCACTTTTTGGAACCACCATTCACAGTATAAGATCTCAGCTGGCAAAAATCTCGACGCTGCAAATGCTTCAACAGTGCCTTAGAACGACAAGGTCGTGTTTCGAAGCCCAGTAGGGGGATAAGTTAAGATTTTTGCACTGAAGCTTTACACAATACTGTAAGAGGGTTGATAAGTTGCGAGATGAAAATTGTAGTTTTTGAGATTTCTAATTCCATTTCAAGGTTTAACAATCTTGATTTATAAAAGTTTTTTTGTTGTACAGAATATTTCGGCTGTATAATGGTGTATACTTTTAGGCAGTTTGTTTCATTGTCACTTTTGAATTATTTACGCATTAAAACATTATTTATTGGTTTGTTAACTTATCTATATACATTTTACCTCTCTCTCTCTCCCTTTCTCTCTTGAACAATCTGTGTGCATTCAGTGCATCACAGTGGGATCATTGTTCAACAATTGTTCACAAATATCCACAGCTTTGGTATAGCACGATTCACTGCTCATCACCAGCTCCCCCTCTTGCAGTGTCAATATTAGACAATTTTTGCCCATACGCGGCGTAGGTTCATTCTCCAGCCAATTGGTATAGTTTAGTTCTCGCGCACGTCCAAAATAATTCCAATAGAAACGCAAATCTCCAGGCCAACGGTGTCCAGCGCTCCAGAATCGGGTGCCATTTTGAAAGCCCACCTCGTACAGATAATTGGCCAGAATGCTCATCTCTTCCGCACTATCCAAACAGACGCGCGAAGTGCGCTTATCCTGATAGCAATAGTTGTGAAACGATGTGTGCTGCAGCAACAGAACAACATTAAATCTTGTTGGACAGACCTTCTATGGTGAACTCACCAGTGGCTCCTCATCGGCAATGTAGTAGCAGTAGTTTTCCTGTACCTTCTCGTAGGGTACACGGCAACGCATGGACTGTGTTGAGGAGGCCAGCAAACAGAGGTAGAGGCAAAGCAGGTAGCATGGTTGTTTCTTCCGTGAGTGGCTTTTAGACATTGCGGTGGAACTCTAACTGTGTGGGTATACAAATGGGTTGACTTGTCTTATCAGGGCAGAATATTTGTGTACTGATAACGTGAACATTTGTACATGTGTATGTACATTGCGTTTTGACCTAACTATTCGTTTTTGCGCTGATAAGTAAACGAGTTTCAAGTTCATATTTTGCTCTAACATTGGAACATTTTGGTTTAGTTTTCATCAATGCTTTAACTGGATGCTCTTTCCATTTATCATAACAATTATCTGCTATCATTCAGAATGCGTCGTTAACCGGTTAACCATTTGATATAAGTATAATACCAAATAAAATTGACTTCCCTCAATTTTATGGAGACCGGATAATAAATACCGGAGATATATAACTCTCTGTTATTTACTCTGTTAATTAACTTAAGTATTTATTTGCGCTCACGATTTTAATCGGATTACTTGATAACCAAGTTGGAGTGAAAACTCTAATAATTTTCAAGACTAGACTTATCTGAGAATAAGAAAACAATTTCTTCGTCACCTTTCAGAGATATACATAGTTGAGGTAGGACATGGCTGATTAACTGTGCGGCTTCTATTATGAGGTAGAGCTGGAGATGATGTCTACGTACATCGATGTTTTATCAGTAAAACATCGATGAAACATCTCCATCGTCGGTGGAGAGTTACAATTAAATGTAATCAACACAAATCAACCGAGATTAATTACAACAATTTGGAATAGCAACACAAATTGTTGATTTGTGTTGATTAAATTGAATTGTAACTCTCCACCGACCTCAAGCCAACGAAATGCAAAACTTTGACAAAAACAGGTCGAAAATACCCCATATAAATATTTTTAAAATTATTTATTTAAATTAAACTCTCCCAATTCTTTGGCTTTAAGGTCCGACAGGTCTGTCCAGCTTTACTGAATGGCCTTTCAGAAGCTGTGGATGTTGCCGGAATACATAAATATTTTTAACCACTTTTTTTTTGGTGGGCTCAGAGGCTTAAGTTCACTTCGCATATTTTGTGTTTCGCTGCATCTCGCATATTAGTGGGATAATAAGTGAAATAGTGGCATATTTTCTCCCAGAAATTTTCAGAGCGGCACCTTTTCTAAGAGGTAAGGATTTATGACATTTCTTGTAAAGTTTCTATTTGTGGGCTTTTGGAGTTACTTAGAGTTTGGAGTAAAATTGTGGTCAGATAGAAGAAAAAATTCGCTTTATTATTAAATATAAACTATTCCACCGGGAGGCGACTTCTCGATTAAAGCTTTAAAAATTATTTGTAGTTTGGACTGCTTTAGTTATTCACAATTCACTAACATTTGAAAATCACGTCGTTAAGGCATGGAAGTAGAAAAACTTCTTGAACTAAGAGAGGGAGTGTGTGTTTAAATCATGAAAAATTTGTGAGTTTTGACAAATCTCACTTTTTTTTTTTAATTATAGCATATAAATGGATATTCATACATAATAGGGTTTGGTCCAATCACATTTTATTGGATAGTTGCATATTGCATATGGACAGAAGCGCAAATTGGTCACCTTGCCTTTCCCATTTTATAAGAAAATAGCGTGGTCGTTTCTTGTTTATGTAGGGTTGCAAAAACATCGATGGTGATAACAAATCATCGATGTCTGCAGCTTAAATAAAAACATCGATGCATCGATGTTACCATCGATGTTTCTCCAGCTCTATTATGAGGTCTTGAATACTCACACTCATAGAAAATGCCAATTTGTTATCAACTACTGAGTTGTTGACTTTAAAAACCAGTTATAAAATTTTTAAAAGCTTGCAATTCAACTTGTAATCTATATGTAGTTGCTACCAACTTGCTATTTCATGCTGTAAGCCTAGTATTAATAGAAGCGTTGTATTTATATACATTTACCCAATTTCAAACTGGTTTTTGATTGCAAATATTATTTGAATTTGTAAAATTTTCTTAATTGAACTTCCATAATGGTGGATTCTAATCAATCCGAGCTGTCTTTACTTTTTTAAAGTCAATAACATTTCTTCCAAACTAACAAAAGTACAAAAATTTTTGGTTTTGCATTAATATTTTTTGGTTATTATAGAAAGCAAAAAGAAGGCAGATAAGAAGTTATAGCACAGTTCGTTTTCCTGGCCGGCCACGTTTCTGGGAGGTCTTCTTCTGGTGCGACTCAGAATCACGCTTGGGTGCGCGCTAAGCTAATATTTTTGCCATCTCGAGCAAAAACTCGACGCTTTCCGGAGAAGTTAGCACAGTGGTTTGCAATTTCATCCAACAGTGATAAGCGGCTAGCCGAAGACGCTCGTGAAGTGGATGGTTCGGGGGAGGTTAACACCTCTTCTTCTCGCTCAATATCGGGATCGGCGGAAACGATGATACTACGCAAATTGTCTTCATCAAGATCAGCTTCTGTGGCGACTTCTACTGTATTTCGTTTGACAGCCACGGCCTTCTTATCGATGAGGCATTGCTTAATGGCATCGACCAGCCCATTAAAATAGATTTTTGTTAAATCGGACGACTTTTTTGGTGTTGACATGGCTAAAAATGCACAAAAATGCACAAAAATGATATTAAAAATTGATACACTTACAAAAACAATGATATTTGACAGTTTTATGGCCAAACAACACACGCTTTAAACACAAAAAACGAGGGTGTCCACAACCGGTGCAAAAGTGTGTCCATTCTTGGAAATGGAAGCAATTTTTATTACGAGTTTTGGGAGCGATAGCATTGAAAACAAATAAGTTTTTCTAAGTAAAACTACTTTTCCAACCGATCGTGGCAGTTATATGCTATAGTCATTCGATCCGGCCGGTTCCGACAAATGTGCAGCGTATTTGGACCAAAAGACTTCGAGCAAAGTTTGGTTAAGATAGCTTTAAAAGTTACGGAGGAGATAGCATAAAAACAGAAGGACGGACGGACAGACGGACATAGCTATGTCAACTCAGCTCGTCATGCTGATCAAGAATATATATACTTTATATGGTCGGAGATGCTTCCTTCTGTGCGTTACAAACATCCGGACAATTTCAATATACCCTCTCCAAGGGTATCAAAATTATGGGAGGAAAACTATATATTATTAAAAGTAAAGGCTATGGAGGACCCTTTCCAAGACAACTTGATAAAGATAAATAAATGGATTTTAAATGGAGCATATTTACATGGTAAGTAAGTATAAGCAGCTGAGTATTAATGTTTTTGTCGTCGTTTTGTGCAAACATATATATGTCAATAAAAACTTTACCTTTTTAGACAGGACACATAACAAGCCACATTGCTGCTGTGGCTGTTTCAGCGCTTTGCAAGATAACGTACTCTTTCTAACACACAGTGGTCCATGACTTCGGAAAGCATTCGGTGTGAATTGGGGAGTATGTTCGGGCCCCAGAGGCTATGGTTGGGAAACTCTGATGTACGGGTTCCAGCAAGAGGCACACCAATGTAGTGACTTCTGATTGAGCTACATTCATGTGGACACGAGGCATGCAATGAGAGACCAACATTTCCCCTTAGTGAGGGGTCCACACTTGACGAACTCAATTTAAATAAATAAATTACATTTTAAAGGAGTTTGAAATAAAACAAATGTTAATAAAATGTTATGTTTTAATTTGAATGGCAGTTTATAATGAACTGAATTTGTACTAAAAACTTGATAACAAATAATATTAAATTAATAAAAGTAAAAAATGAAACAAAAAGTTTGATAGTTGAAATATCAAATTAATAAGACTTAGTGTCAAATTGAAACCAAAAAAAATAATACAATATAGTGTCAACCTGATACACGTTTATATCAATTTGAAATCATAGTTTCAAAAATATCAATTTGATACTTGGTGTATTAAAAAGAATTTGATACTTAATAGTTGCAAATTTATGTCTAAATCGTGTCACTTTGATGACAACTTTTTTTTGAGTACAGGAGTTTTAAAAGGCAACCTGATATATGTTGGTATAGGTTGGTATAGGTATATATTAGCTTAACAAAATATTTATTGAAATGTAAAATAACAACATTCATGCAATGCTACGTTTATATTTGAACTATGGCCGAATTATAAAAAGGCTAATTATCAGAATAAATCTCTCATATACTTGTTTTTTTAAAAGGTTTTTCTAAATCTCGTTTTATAGCATATATTTTCAAAGTTCTAGAAAACTTTTTCTGTCTATTTGAAAAATTTTCTAAGTAACGAAAAATTTAAAAATAAAACGATTTCCTTAAATTCAAGTCAAATTTTTTTCTGAGTGTGCATTTAGATATGTTGGAAAATGGCCAATTCAACAGTTATAGCAGCTAGAAAATATGTATAATTGTTGAACGCAACCCATTTTTTTACTTTATTTTGCTCCGGTTCGGTTTTGGCTCAGACTTCTCATAAGTCCTAGATTTCAAATCCAACTAAAAAAAACGTTGTACAGTCGAATTTCTGTCTGACGAACTTCCGTAAACTTAAGTTTTATAAATATATATTGAATTCGTTTCCTGAACACTGAACTTTTTTTTTGGTCTTTTTGAGATGTGCTGTATGAAAGTTTGAGTTTAAATAAAAAGCTTTGGCCGATTCGCAGAGGTTTGAAATTTTGCAATACAAGTCAATCAGGCCTGTTCCGAATTCCGAACGTTTTCAAAAAGTAAAAACGAAACGAAAACGAACTTTTTACTCTTTGCTGTTCTCAATTCCGAACGGTTTGGTTACGTTTTGACTTTTCGAACTCGTTTTCGAAATCGCTTTCATAAACAGCTGGCTGGCTGGCCTGCGCGAGTGTTTGTGTATATCGACAGCAGCCAGAGCTGTCATCATCTCTATAATTTTAATTTACAAAGCTCTTATTTACATATTAAGTCAATTTATTTTTATTTAAAACTAGGGTTGTCGAATATTTCAAAAATATCTATATCGATATTTTTGGCGATATTGAAAAAGTATCATTTCGATATAAATATTTTGGTGTCAAAAACATCGATATTATCGATATTTTCGATATTTTTCAATAAAAGCCCGGATCTTAACAATGAACAGGTCTATTGAGGTAGTTGAGGCGTCATTTGACGCGTAATAAGAACCACAATCTAATTACGCAAAAAAATATATATTTAATGTATATTTATTAAATTAACAAAAGATATTTATTTTTTATTTCGTATATAACATACGAAGTTCTGATAACTTATTCATGAATTTAAATTTATGGAACGAAAGCAGTGTTTACGTTTTTAATTCATCATCTCTTAAAATAGAGCATTCGAACTACAAAGCATAAAAGAAACTTATTCAGTTAAATCTTGGAAACTTAAAAACTTATGATTTTAACAATAATCGTTAGACAAAGAATTTAGGAAGACGCGTTGAGTTATGTGCTCTTCGGTCATTCGGCTTCTGGTGTCAGAAACCACACTTTTTATAGCCGATGCCAATCGTGGCACGGAGCTTCCCGGTGTAATAAGATATGACAATGCCAAGTCAGAAAGCACTGGCAATGCGTCTTTCTCTGCAATCCAGAACTTAATAGGGTCTCGTTCCAGGGCAGACAACGGTAAATTCCAATAGTACTCCAATAATTTATTCTCCTGTCTTGGTGGTGGTTGATATATCATGGCAGTATTGTGATCAGCGAAGCGCGATCCTTCAAAAACTACGTCTTCCGATGTCGCACACTTGTGTTTAAAGGGAGAACAATATGTGTGCAGCATGACTTTAGGCGACTGCCACTGTTTGACGATAGAAGTCATGCTGCAATCATGTTATTCTTTACTGTTTTTAAAAATGAGCTGCACTTCAGCAAAGCATCTCCATGCTTTTAGGCGATTAAGTGCGCGTTTATGTTTGTTGAGTTGCCATGGTCCTTACAACATTTGCACAGTTTACAGTTAATAAAACAACTTTTAAACATTGTGCCTTACATATCTAGAGCACAAGAAACAGTTATTCGCAACATTGTGACTGAAGGCTAAAACAAAAATATCCGCGAAAAATATCACCAAAAATATTCGATATCCGATATATCGCCTCCGAAAAATATTCGATAATTATTCGACCCGAACGGACGGAAAGAAGAAGAAGATATTCTTCATTTTGGGCAAAAATATCGATATTTCGATATATCGATAATATTTTCGACAACCCTATTTAAAACAGTATTTAATTGTTACATTTAAATTTGTTATTTCAAATATGGTTAAAATATAGCTAAACTAACTAAGAAAATTGCTGTGCAAATACATTAATTTATATGAAGCAACCCTAGAAGCTATCGATTGACGGTTGAAATCGACCAAAAATTAAAGTTGAATTCAGAACAACTCGGTTTGAAAACGACCGCTCGGTTTTGCTTTGCACGCAATATTTTATTGATGTTTATACAAAAATGATTTTAAAATACACTTAAACTGTAAACATTTTAAGTAGTGATGCTAATCGATTTTAAAAATGTTCAACATTATTAAGTTGATCAGTTTATAATTTTGGGGATTTATTTTAATGCTTTTAATAGCAATTACTTTTAATTCCGCTGACTCTGTAGCACAACTTTTGAAAACGACAATTCTGGTCGATTTGCGGAATTCGGAACAGCAATCAACTCGATTTGCGACAATTCCACTCGTTTTTGGAATTCGGAACAGGACCGAATATTCACTTTCGTTTTTTGGTACGTCACGAGAGCACATATTTTTGCTTTTATCTGTAAGTTTTACTTGATTATATGTGTTCTGTCTTCTCATTCTTTCCGAGCGAAGGTTTTGTTGTTGGCAGCTAATGATTTTGGTGTGCCAGACAACCACACACACACACACAAACTAAACTCGAATATCTTCATTTATAAATATTAGTGTCGACGCTGCATAAGCTGATTCTGGGCACCTTTGATTTACAATTTATTGCTCTAAGCTTACCTTAATATGCAAAGCAAGTATGAAAGAACCAAACAAAATATAATTATTTTTTTAAACTTATTTCTTTCTACGTATTCTCAGTATTTTTCTATAATATTAGGTTATTTCAGTATTTCTTATATTGATATATATTTTGTTTTTCCTACTTGAGTATAAACTTAACTTATTATTTCGATCCTAATAAACCAGATGGCCATTTACAAGAACACACAAATCAGAAATAAAATAAAAATTAAGTTTTGGCTCAATAAATGCTTAACATAAATATTTGCTTAAATGCTGCTTCATTGGGTATTCGAGTGTAGATCTGCAAAATACAACTGAAAAATCAAACAAACACATCGAACCGATCCACCAGCCAACCTACCCCACCTTAACTGTTTTTGCTTGAAACTGTTATACAGTTGCATGGCGCTTTCTTCTCCTCCTCGTTACAACGCGTTGTGTGCCGGCGTGTGTATACCACAAACAGTTTACATACCACAGACGCCAGAGGTCGCTTCGTTTCTATTGGTTTTCTTTTTGTTCTCTCCTTCGGTTTTGTGCCGACGAATGAGCGGCCCAAAAGCAAGCAAGAATACTAGTCTGAGCGAACATGTTAGCCCTTAAACTAGTGATGGGATCGTGATAGGTATTTACAGTGAAAATTTTAATAACAACAACGGCAAGGAGAGCCAAAAGTTGTGTTAGAAACTATAAACTTGGATACTTTTGCAGAGACAAATACATTTAATTAGGTGTTATTTATTCAAAGTTACTATGTAGCTTCTTTGATCGGTAAAAACAATCATAAAAGTAAACCATCACTGAATGTGTGTTATAAAAGTCAACAAAACATACTTAAAACTTAAATATGAAACCGTTAATTTGTGTAGTAGAGATGGGATTAAAGCCAAGGCCGCATACCTTAAAACCGGTTCGGTATTTTTTGGAACCGATACCAAACCCTTTAAATCGGCATTTGTCAGGAAAAGCGAGGTCATATCGTAACCATCTGCTCTAAATTTAAAGCCTCCCGTACCTGAGTCTGATGCCAAATCCCACCTGTGTCACTTGCCTTTGAATTGCCATTGTTTTCATTTCTGTTGGCATTCGCTCACGACCAGCACGAGCACGCTCGCATCTCGAACATCGAACATGTTGCAGCCGTCTGCAAAGATAGCTGCAATCTTTTTTTCTTCGATTTCAGTCTGAGATTTCATGCTCGTCTGCAGCGTTCGCGTCGCCTGCAAACTGACAACAACAACAAATACAAAACACAAAAGAAAAGCGCGTAAAAACTAAATGAAAACTGTGTTAAATTTTCCACAAATTGTTTAATAATGTTTCAATTGAATATCCATTGATTAAATACAACAAAACCTGCCATTTCCTCGCTCGGCTTGGCATTTTCGTGCGTTTCCCTTTTGTTTGCGTCTTTCTGGCTGCGCGGCGATTTGTTTACGAATTTGTGTGTGTGATAAATGTGCGGAAAATTGGTTGAAATTTGGAATTAAACAAGGAAAAATGTTATTAACCAACTTTATAACGCTGGCGGCGCTGCTGCTGAGCCACTGTAGCCACGTGTTGGGACATTTAAATGTGTTCCTGAATCCCGAGGAGGTGATGCGGTTACTGGGTGAGTCTTTCTCGACATACATACACACATACTCCACCCGTTTGTTATTGATTTCTCTGCGGGCGTTAACATTTTGAACCATTTGCTATTGCCATTGTGTGTCAACCAATTATAGAGTAAACTTTATAAATATTTCATGTTTGTTTATTTGTTTGCTTTAGCTTTAATTATAGACGCCCGGGCGTAGTGCCCTCTCTTTCTGGCCTGCGTGCCGCAGGTGTTGTTAAACGGTAAAACAAATAAACAAACAAACAAACACACACAACTAACTTTCAGTTGCTTCGTTAAGAAATTTTACGCTTCGTAAAAATTAAGAAGAAGCAGACAAAAACAACAAAACCAACAACAGCAAAATCTACATGCAAGCATTAAATTTATTTCTCAGCCGGGGAATATTTTTGAATATTTCTTGGAATTGAAATTCCTGGGCGCTCGCTCCCCCGCCCGAAACAGCGGCGTATGGAGAGAAGAGACAACACGCAAACGAGATGACAACGCAAAGGCGACAACAACAACAGCCAAAACGTGACTGGGAGCAGCAGAGAGACACTGTAGTAGACGAGGGAGCGAGGTGTTGGGGGGTGGTGGGGGAAGTGAATTTTGGGTGAGCAGGGCATGGCCAGAGAGGTGGAAAGGTGGCAGTGGCAGCTAAGGATGCTGCAGGCAAAGACAAAGTCAACAACAACGTCAGCTGTGTGTGGTACAACTATGCACAGTGGGCCGAAAGCCTCAAAATGCAATCGTATTTCACTTTTATACAAAATCATAAACTTATACGAAACTACTTACCCAAATTCAATCAACATTTTTAAAAATTAGATAAGGAATGTCGAAACATGACTAATTTGCATTAACCTGATACTTGACGGAATTAAGAAAGATTCGAAACAACAAATGGGCGTAAGAGAGCTTAATTTTTTACATTAGTTATATTTTATTCTGAGAGTGAGAACAAAGATTTGGAAATTTTGCAATTTTTCATGTTTTTTGACAGAAACGGCTAAAATACTGGGATTTGAAAAAACTTTCTTATGCGAAATTATTCCAAACAACAATATAAACAAATCTCTAGTACACGCCAGCTTCATACGAACACCCCTTCATACCGTTTTGATACTATTAAAGTTATCTTTTCTAGATAACACTTTGTATTCATTACTCTGACTCTTACTGACTCTGTACTTCCAGAACTAGAAAGATGATCCAAAGGCATACATCTATACGTGTTTGCACTACATCCAGTGTCTTCTAGGTTTTCGACGCCTTCATCCTCATACTGCCATACTTTAAAGTCATCGAGACGTTGATAAGCTCAAAACATTTGAGCATTCTTGCCACTAATTTCCTTACTTCATCTGGCTCAGCTCGGTTTTTTCCTTAAACGTTCTAAATCACAGCTTTAAGAACGTCCCATGGTGATTCTTTGTGAGCACAGTGGTGAAGTCATCGCTTTTCATTAATTTTCTGCAATCTGGTCCAGTCAGAACACCTGCTTAATACAAAATCAGCTAAATCAGATATAAAAATAATTAAAA
The DNA here is from genome assembly GCA_018904235.1 of Lordiphosa stackelbergi. NCBI lineage: Eukaryota > Metazoa > Arthropoda > Insecta > Diptera > Drosophilidae > Lordiphosa > Lordiphosa stackelbergi. The sequence goes on from JAEIFU010000441.1 coordinate 65,110, forward strand.
TTACATAATTACCAGCCTTAATTTTTGCATCGCTGAGTTTCGGAAAGATGGTTCTTAAGCAATCAAATACTTTTAACAGCAGTCTTGATGAACTTTGAAATGATTCCCAATTTTATGTATCAAAACGGTATGTAGGGTTGTTCGTATGAAGCTGGCGTGTACTAGAGATTTGTTTATATTGTTGTTTGGGATAATTTCGCAGAAGAAAGGTTTTTCAAATTCCCAGTATTTTAGCCGTTTCTGGCAAAAAACATGACAAATTGTTTTTTTTCGAAGTTTTTGCACTTTTGAAGCACTAGATGCCATTTTTTTGGGTCAGTCTGTTCATGACTTTTTTTCCTCTAGTTTATATCTTTAACTTTAACCAAGATATAAAAACAAAACTCCAAACGGTTTATTATATATGGACAGTTTGGGGTGAAAATATGTTGGGTATCAAAAAAGTACCTTTACGATGTGATAGGGCCAAGTCCTTTGGGGATTTTTTTAGTTTCGGTATGCTCTTCAAAAATATCGCGGTCCGAAGGCGTAACCAGAAAATGACCTTAAAAAAGTTGCACAGTGTAAATACAATAAATATAATATTTACTTTTTATACCCTTGTAGAGGGTATATTAATATCGTACGGATGTTTAAAACTCATAGAAGAAAACATTTCTGACCAAACGAGCCGTTGGAAAGATCCATCGAAAAACTAGTTTTTGTAAGAAAAACTTGCAGGTTGTGATAATGCTGCAATTTTTATAATTCTCCATGGAATATTCATCCAACAGCAAGTAGCACTGTTCTCAAACCAAATAACAAAAAACTAGGTATAAAAGTATCGATCGCAGATTCGAGGATGATATAAATTACGCTACAATCGGAGAGCATCAATATGTGTGTGAAGCTACCGAGTCTTATGTATACTACGCCGACATATACTATGTGCTTAGCGATATCCTTAGCGCTGTTGATGCGAGCTTCAATATTATTCACGTATAAGAGCTAAAATATCCAGAAGAAATTGAAAATTTGAAAATGAAAGGGGACAGAAACGAAACATTATCATTCAACATTAACATTATTATTCAAGAAAACTTGTTTTATTACTTGGGGTTTACCCCAATGATAAGTTTAATACAAATCTAATGAGTATAAATTAAAGCTGAAATAGGATCGATCGGTCGAAAAAATAGTTCTAGTTCGAAAAGCCTTTTTGTAACCATTGTTAACTGCTGTATACTCTTTAGTTATGAATATTATTTGTTACAAAACACAATTTTGGCAATTTCGATCAAAATCAGATGAATGTATTGTCTAGCTGCCATATAAAAAACTGGATTAGTTATATGTTGTAACTAGCTAACGCTAATACATTTAATTGAATTCAATCGATGCGGCTATGGCCGAATTTGTGCGGAAAGGCCCTCGGTTAGCGATGGCACAAGCCCATCTTGACGCTTGCCATTGTCATTGATAGGTGGCCGCAGCAATCGCCTGAAGGGATTGATCGGTGATGCCATAGCTACTCCCTCCCCAGTGATCAGGTCGGGAGCGCAACTTCTTTTGCGTTGTAGAGTTTTCCCCAAAAAGTTGTATGGAGCGATCAGCTACTGGAGTCCCCCAAGTCTCTATGTTATGATGATAAACTTTGTGCCTACTCTTCTTGTTTTTTTTCTTTGGTCCAAAATCGAGAGTTAAGATGGCTGAGTCTGTAGTATTGGGCATTGTACCCCGAATAGAGACTCGCGTTGTTTGATCGATTGGTTTTTTGGTGTTGAGGTTGATGAAAAAGACGAGGCTCGGCCAGGCATTGGTCGCCCGACGACGAACCATGTAGACGAGGCTGAAGCTCGGTTCCGTCGAATCGATGTTGTTGCCGATCCCTCACCGAATGCGAGTGTGTGCCGATCGCTTTGGCAGTATAGAGCTGTTTGTGCCTGTCAAGTTAGCGGCACTACGAGATTTCCGATGGGTATGAACGGAAATTTTAGTTTGTCTGAGTTTGACCGAGCGTAGGAGGCCTGTCGGAATTTTACGAAAGCTTTCCGACACCCTTTTTTTATATGGAGTTGACACCCAGCTAAATCGATTTAGTTTGCCTGAGTACTAAGCTTTAACATCGATAGGACTGAAGGTATTGATCGGTGATTCAACCATTTTAAAGTAGTGGCTTTGGGAAATCACTCGGCTAAAATTGTTCAAAGTGCGAATTTTATTGTTGAATGAAAATCATTTCCAATTTTCGTTTATATAAAATTTCTAATCGTAGACAGTATTTTTTGACTCTTAGGCTGTCTCACACTGTTCGACACATGACCGATGATATCTAGTAGGCCTAATTTCTCCATGAAATTCTATGAATTTGACTAGCTATTAAATTTTAAAACCTAACAAAAATCAGGACTACTAGGTTTTCATGGGTCATGTGTCGTACAGTGTGAAGGCAGCCTAAACAGGGTTTTTTTATCAGATAGAACAAATTTTTCTTTACACAGGTCGACTTTTCATGATTTTGAGAAAAACAGAGTCGGATCTGGATAATATTTAGCCAAGAAAAGGCACTTTCTTTGCCTACTTTGCTTTTTCATTTATACGACTAATAGCTGGTGCTTGCAAGATATATTTCAGGCCTTCGAATGAAAAGAAGGTTTCTTTTCTTGAAAGAAGATATTTTGGGATGTTGCTCGCTTTTTGCCCCCGTTTCTCTTTCATATTTTTGAATTGACCTGCAAAAACAGAATGTTTTTGAGGCCTTCATTAATTACTAATAATTTTCAGACCTTCATTTTTCAGTTTGACAATAATTGGTCGTTCCATAGCCGAACTATGCACTTCACCACCCATTCATAGTTAAACTTCTTTATTCAAAGGTCAACTTAAATAAATACGAACCACTGTTCCTGCTCCTTCATCTCATCACCCAATGCCAGTTTGGCTCGCTGTATTTTTGGCAGTCTTTTGCCTGACATGTCTACAAAGTCTGCCCACTGCATGTGATTTGGCTTGCAGTTTGCTGCTGGCTGCCTTGTTAAGTTGAAGTTGTTTTTTTTTTTTTTGCCATGTGTGGGAGCATTTTTTTCTGCTGCTGACAACGATGCGCATAATTTTGCGTATGCATTTTGAATTTTGGGGCGTGAAATCAAATATGCAAAATATGTTTGAGATTTGAATTTGAATTTGTATTTGGGCGGGGTACTGTGGGCGCTTTAAATGGCGTTAGTTTCCCTTGACAACATGTTGCCAGAGCGGCTGTGCAACATTTGTGTGTAATTAAGACAAAGCTGAAAAGTTTGCAGACCGCGTAGGACTCGGACTCGGACTTTCCCAAAGTAATAAAGAAATGCGCAGCAAATGCTTTGTAGTTGTTCTACTCAGTGGGTCATAAATCAATTAAGCTGCATAATTTGCATTTGATTTGTGAGCAAAAAAAAAACGCATGTATATGTATAAAAGGGTAAAGTTGCCGCCACAGTCTAAAGGCTCACAAATTTATAGCCTGGTGATGATCACATAAGACCAAACGAGTAAGGCTTTTATACTCGTACATATATTTATTTATCATCCCCACAGGGTGCCGACCCGAACTTTGAGTCATAAAAATTGTGGCATCTGACAGCAATATGAAATATGATCATCAAAATGGGTGGGGTTTTTTTCAATTTCAAACTCCCTGCACGATCACGCGCCAGTTGCGGGTTCTTTGTGGGGGTATATGAGCAGCCATTTGAGGGAAGCTTATGCTGTCAGTCGATTTACGATCGATTTGATTTGATGCAATCCAAGTTTTATTTTAAAGCTGACCAAATATGTAGTTTTCCCAGCGATTTAATATTATTGCTTACGCGATGCAGCAGTAGATCATAAAACTATGCTTCCAATGTTATTCTTTCCACAACTTCAGTTGAGCTGAAACATATAAGTCTTTCTAAGCTGTACAAAATTAAGTGATCAATTTTACGCAGAAATATGCTAAAAATGAAAAGGATATGTGAAAATGTCATCATTTTACTGTTATCAGAAATCTTTAGAAGCAACAAATATCAGGGTCTGCAAACGCAAGACATAATTAAAAAGATTCGGTTCCCCGTAGAAACCGAAATTTACAGATTACTTATTTTGGAAAATACAAGGTTCGAGGCTTTCGGCCGAAGGTTTTTGTTCGGCCTTCAATAAATATTCACTATCATATTAAAGATTCGAGTCATATACAACAAAGTGCTTAGGAGTGTTTTACTGAAGTTTGTGATACTTTTAGCAAACTAAACTGAGCGTAAGATGTTTCGTTTTTATTCGTTTTAGTTTCGACAAACTCTTGTAGGTAGGCAATAAGTTCAGATTTTTAGTTGTCTAAACCGACCATATTAGTTCGGAATATGATTAGATTCAATGATTTTTCTCAAGTGTTTCGCTTCGCGGTAAATATAATGCCAAATTTTCCGGCGGGGGCACCTCTTGTTTAAATGGGTTCATTGTTTCAAGCTTTGGAAATAGCTAGTTACTTGTTTTTCTATAATTATTTGGCAAATTATAAGGTCTCTGCGTGGCCTTAGCATTAGCGATGGGAAAAGTAGACAGTCCTAAGGGTAGGATTTTGTATCTGTTCGGTTTTTGCTACTGTGAAATTTCGTCCGTCGGTGAATCATTTCAAGTGCTCTCACAATTCTGTCGGATTAGCTCTAAAAATCTTCGAGAAAAACAATTGACTTGGTATAATCAAAAGGAAAAACAAAATCTCTGAAAAGATTTTCTTTACACCAACTATGGCAAAACCTATAAATGTGTTCTTTTAATATTAGTTAACTAGTAAATAACACGCTTGCCCGCCTTCAACAGTACAGATTTTCGAATCTACACCCATTCCCCACCCCCCCACTTCCCTCCCCCCCCCCCCCCTTCTCCACACACCACTTACCACCCACTTCCAAAAACAACAAACCACCCACATCCCACTCACACCCCACCCAATCCCATTCACTTCCCAGTGGGCATCCCGGCGTTATTTCCAACATAGGAAAAATTAAATCACAAATGGATTTTCATTTTTGACCTTAGAGTTTCCATTCAATCGGATGAAAAATAGTTATTTTGCAGGTAGAATTTTCCGGGCATTTTCACGCCTGGGAGCGGATTTTCCGACATTGAAAAATCACATTTTTAATTATTTCGTATTCTGTTCTTACAAACCGAGTTTCAAGCCAATAAATAGTTTTTTTTCATGCAGAATTTTCCAGTGTTTTCCGACCATCAGGTCAAATTTTCCAACATCAGAAAATCGAATTTTAAACTATTTCGTATTTTATCATTACAAACCGAGTTTCAAGCCAATCGGATAAAAGATAGTTTTTTTCATGCAGAATTTTCGGGAAATTTCCGATCGTCAGGTCAAATTTTCCAACTTCGGAAAATCACATTTCAATTTATTTTACCTACTTTCCTTTCAAACCGAGTTTGAAGCCAATCGGATGAAAAATAGTTTTGTGCATGAAGAATTTTTGCATGCTTAATTTTCCGGCCATTTTCCTCGTGGGCGGATTTTCAAAAATCGGGAAAACACGGGTCGGAATTTCGTGATTTGCTTACAAACCAAGTTTCAAGTAATCGGGTGAAAAATAAATTTTTCCCATACAAACCACGCTTTTTCCGACTTTTCCGGTTGATTTTCCAACCCCCGTCTTAGTAAGAACTTTCACCCTACAGATTTATCTCTAACCGTTTAGGCTGTGCGATGATTGCCAATCAGTCAGTCAGTGAATCAGTCAGGACACTCTCTTTATATTTATAGCTTTGTCCCTTTCACGTACTACCCTCTTTTTTGCTAGCGTTATACACACAACTTTTACGCTGACAATTATTTATGACCCCCCTAATACAAAAAAAACACCAGAAACGCTCGCTTTGACTTCAAACACTACACTGTGTAAATATTTTTATTTTTTTTATTACGATAAATGTGTCTATTTTTCGCTTATAAAAATATTAAAAATGCTTCTAGGCTAATAAGTGATATAAGTCTATCTGTTTACTGTTGTGTTCATTTCTTTAATTTATGACTTCAATTGACCCACCAAAGCCTATTTCTCATCTTCAAAAATGTGGTCTTCTCAGTGGGGTCAAATCTCATGATCTTGGTGGTCAATTGACCCACCAAACTCGTTGTCCTTGTGCCAAGTGGCACCGTATTGTTGAAATCACATCTCAATCCTGTCCTGTTTTTCCATTTTGTACAAAAAAAAATGTCGGTGATCATTCTGCCATCCCACCACCCGCACCAAACAGTGCATTTTTCTGAATGCATTAATATAATTTTATTTATATGGTATTATCCCAATGCTACAGGTACATAAGTACTAAAATTGGTGCATTGGTCACCAGATGTTGCATTTTTCAGGGTGTATTGGCAGCATTTGAACTGCCTGTGGCTGCTCTTTAGACCATATTCGGCAATTCTTTTTGTAGACTACCCATTGAGCTGAAAATGAGCTTCTTGGCTGAAGTAAATTTTTTTGAGTTAACACATTTCTTACAGATTACTAGTTTTAATAATAAAATTCAATGATTTGCAAGCGCTGTTCGTTTGTTATTCTATTCATGGTGAAATGGCAAACCTTACTGAGCATGTTTGTCTTTGCCACATGTTACGAATCACGCGTGAGGTGTCAAAATATTTTCACTGAAAAACCATAAGGCATACAAATCACCCTTTAGGTAGCTGCTATGTGTCGGACAATCTTACTAGCTTATGTGACAAATAGGGTTATCATTAAGATGAGAAATCGGCCCTAAGACTTAAGTATTTTTGGAAATTTGTAACTTGTGGAAAGGGTTGATTTCCTTTTCATAAGAGAAAAGCTTGAAAACAGAATGGAGGAAGAAAGTATATAGGCCTATTCCCGTTTCCGAATACGATTGTCGGAATTGGCTAAGAGCTGTCATTTCCAAAATACGATTAAGAGTTCGGTCGTATCTTTTTTCATCAAGAAGGTCGAATGAAGATAAATAAGGTTTTGAAGTTATGAGCCGAAAATCACAGTCGGTTTTTGAAAGCAAGCACATTTACAAATTAGACTCCGCATGATTTGATCGAAATCGAAAACGGGAACAGGTCTATACTTAAACTATTTGTCACCGTCTGCTATATAATTTGTAAATTTTAGATCACTTAAATAAAAGATTCTTAACTGAACCCAAAAGACTTTCCCATATAAATAAAGCACAAGACGATCGTTTGTTCTGTTCACTAAATAATACCAAATGAAGATCACTCAGTCTGGCACAAACAACATAATCTCTGGCTGGTTCATCTTACAAGTCATAGAGTTAACTATTTTACGATCTGTCACTTAAGTTGTTAACTCTAGCACGTCGTTTACCAACAAACCTACAACCACAAAAAACAAAAAAAAAACAGCTAAACGATCATGTTTTATACAAACTCCCTCTCTTTCGTTTCAAGCTCAGGACAGCTTCATTAGCTAATGGCCACTTCATTATATCCGCCAGCCTGCCTGGCCAGAGCCAGCAACAACAGCGAAAGCCGCAACTTATAATAAATTCCATTGCTGGCTAACCAAACACCAATTAAAATATAGATCATGCCTGCTGATCATATCACAGACCATAAACCGTTAAAACAGAGCTTCGAGCTGGCTCTCGAGTATCGGTGGCAATTCGTGGAAAAAGTTGGCAATTATCAGCTGGCAAAGATCTTGAAGAAGCAAAAAGAACAAGCCATAAAACTGGAAGAGCAGACAAATGTCTCTACTAGAGAGATACTTGTACATGTCTGGCTTGTTAAGGGGGTAAGCCAAGAGCAACCACAGCAACGGTTAGGTGCCACAGTAGCAACAGGCTTGAGACTCTCTATTTTGGTGTAAGTGTGTGTATCTTGCAGATACTTTACAGCTACTAGGCTCGCGGCTGACTTCAAAAAATAGAGAAAGAAATAGGCAAATACATGAAAACTAGGCAATAAGCGGCAGAATATTTTTCTTAATTTGCTTAACACAGTTGGTGGTAAACTTAACACAAAACTTAATTTGTAGCTTCAAGCTGCTGGTTTGGTGGGTATGCCAATCGATCATGTTCGTCAGGGAGGCGTTACCTTTTTAGCACATTCCCAAAGTGTTAACACACACAGTCTACAGACCATAAAATTAAACTAAAGCACCCAAAAATTGAACATCCCAGAGACAATGGGCACATAAAACCCACTATAAAAAAAACTCACACACCAAATTCCAAAGCGTCAACACAGAGCCATAAAAAAGTCAATGAAATAAAAGAAAAGAAAAACTATGAAAATTGTTCCAAATGGCATTAAAATTAAATTTAAATAAGACGGTTTTTTTTTTCGTTTGGGGGACATTTAAAATGTAGCTCGTGTCACTTTAGACAGCAGAAAGACATAAAACTTTTTTTGGAGGGGATTCCAGGGGGCAATGTTGAGTTATTGGTGGGCGTCAATGTTGTATAGATGCAATAATATTCAATTAAATGAAATTTTGATTGGTAAATGGTTTCTTAAGGAGATTATAAGAAAACTCGTCTCTTTTTAAAGAGAGGTTTTGGACTTTCTATAAAAGAGTTGGATAGTTAAATGCAGTTTGCAAGCAAAATTTGTGTTATAGTGTAGGATTTACTTACACAGAAAATCGTGTACTTTTCCATGTGAACATCCACTAAGAGAAAATTTGGAAAATTTGTCCCGTATGTTGGATCTAAAATTCGCCAAAGATAAGTTTTTACAGGCGCGCATAAAATGAATGAGGCAAATTTGGGAAAATTTGTCGACGAAGTCGTGTGAAAACGCCAAAGAAAAAGTGTGACGCTATGTATTAGCACGGGAAATGAGGCGGGACAGGAAAGAGTGGAGAGCGCTGGAAGAGGGAGGTGGTGAGAGGGGAAAGAGTCGAGAGCTGTGGAGGAGGGGTGTGAATATAGGGGAAAGCCAATTTGAATTGAATTATAATTGAACAGAGGCTGCCATGAGGTAAATTTGTTCTTAATATTTAGTTCTTAATTATTGGTTCAGTAAGACGGAACTTACATATGTCGAAGCTTTGTCCAAAAATATTGTCTTTTTAATTTATGGATTAGACGTTTGAATACATACGTTCCCAATTATGGGCAAGCAGTGCTGATGATGCTGTGAAATCCACAATCTTCCTATAGTTACTAGATATGGGCGAGGGACGGAAATATCGCTAGACCCGAAATTCACTAAGTGGTCGCGCGGAAGAGGTATCTTTTTAGCATCCACTTGACGAAAACGATTAATACATAATTCCAGGATTTTCGAGCGCCTAGAAAAATTGGTTGGATCCTTCAAGACGGGATGGGAAAAGTGTACAGGCCATTTCATTTACCACGCAAAATTATGATATATTTTTACCAGGTGTAAACTGAAAACTGTCTACAAGATAAAACAACATAATTTCTACAATTTCTTGAAATCTGGGGCGGGGACAAAGTCGCGGTGGGTTCATTAAGTTCAGCGAAAACACCCAAATTTGTAAAGGCTTATATCAAAAAATGCTTATTGCTGTAATTGTGTTTTCGAGGTATTATATAATTATCATTCACACGGATTTCCATTTACACACGGTTTACTATTTACAATGTAAATGCGGATTTGTCTAGTGTCCACTACTTCTCGTCCATTTTCTACATACAGTGTGACCATCGTTTCTGTCTTAAAATGCCTTAACGCTCAGATATCGATATATCGATTACTAGAGGCCATTTTCAAATAATTCCATCCCAACTAAATTCCTTTTTTACTCTTCTGATTTTTCCGATTATTTATCAGCCGTGCCACGCATTTCTTTAACCTTTAACAACCCTTCTTGTATCGCTTTATATCTCTTTTACGTTTTTTTCCCTTTGTATTCTCCATTTGAAGCTCAAACCAAATTGCAATAGATGATAAATGATGTACAAGCGGACTCCATCTGCACTGTAACCGCATTCCACTTTTGCAGACTGTCAGACCGTATCCCTTACCCCCCAATTTTATGCTCCTCCCCTCCCCCGAATCTAATGGCTAATATGTCACTTTAGCTGCATTGGAAGTGCTTTGTGTGTGCAGTTTGCCCAAATCGAAAAATAAATAAAACAAATGATCAGCGAACGTCAGGCCCATACCCCAGCCTCCTTCTCCTCCACCTCCTCGTCCAACTTCTGCGGCTTATCACGCACAACAATCTCGCTTACAAGCTTACAGCCACGCCCCCCACCTCCCGTTTCACAGCCGCCCACCACATGTCAACATTTAACATGTTTTTGAGCTTTCCTCCTGACGTATCTTTGTATCTTGTTTGCCTGTAGTTGCCTCACGTCGTTATGATAAATGATGCGCCTTTTGTTTTGCCTAATATTTTTTGTTATTTTTTTTTTCTGTTTCTTTCCTGAGGCGACCATGTTCACGTTGCTCGTTCTCGGCTTTTGATTGTAACAAATTTGTGCCAACCAACGAAACCAACCAAAATTAGCCATCTCTTTAGGGCAACAGCGAACGATTTTTGGCACAGTTAACGCCGTCGTCGGGTCGAAGGGAAATTAGCTCAAATTAATCATTCAAACAATGAATTTTTCAGTTGACGGTTTTTTCAAACGCTTTTTTTTTGGCCAACTGACAAAACGGTTTTAGCCAAAATCAATAGTAATTAACCTTAATCGTTAGTTAGTTTTTTCGATGTTGAGATTTAGGTGGCCAAGAAGATGATGTAGATGATGATAATAATGATGCGGGCCAGTCAAAAGTTGGTAAAGTTAATAATAAGTTTAATGTAATTATCTTAAAAGGGCACATTTTATGCTAGGTTTAAAGTAAGTTTGGAGCTCTTTCTACACTCTGAAAATTTGAATACTCTCTTAAATCAAGAAGAAGATGAAAATATTTCATTAGTGTCTGCACGAAGAACCCCAAATTCGTACTTACTTCGAGGTGAAATCTCATAATTGAAAAAAATTTAATTATAATATTTGGATTTAACAGCCACAAGGGGCTAAGTCGAGCTGTTGCTTACTTCTCGAAAGTAGAATTTGAGAATATGAGAAGCTTTACATGCCTCACAACTTCTAAAAGCGAAAATTAAAGATCTTCTAACTTGTCTTTTCTTATCGGTGCCCAGAATGAGCTTACTGCCGCGTGGACACCAATACAAACGAAGAAAATCTAATTCAAGCAACAACAACCACAAGAAATCAAAACAGAAACCAGATTTTTGATGTGTGTGTGTGTCTGTCGGTGTCAGTACGAAAGCTTTGAGCCACTGCGAGCGAGACAAATCGCTAACTTACACTAACGACGCATATACATCATTGTTGTTGCACTCGAATTTGCAAAAGTCATAGGAGAGAGAGGAGAAGAGACACACATTTGAAGTGGTTGTTGCAGTTCCGCTGGACAACAAAACCCTTGCTTAGAAAGAAAGAGAGGGGAGACCGCCTATAAATTTTTTGTTGCTCTACGTAGCCATAAGGCATGCGTGAAGACTATACGCGCCAGCTATGCTTTTTCGCCGCTTGCTTATCTCGTTTCTTTTTATATTGAGATGTATAAGCTCATACGCAGTATAAAAAAATCTTCTTTAAAAACCTTTATAAATAACAAAAACTATAATTAAAATTTTTCTAACCTCGCTAGAAAGATACTTTAAGTACGAAATCGTCCACTGCTTCATAAAGAGAGAAAATCAACAGAATCATGGGATCGGTTCGTGGACCAAATATTTGCATTTATTGTTGCCTCTTTGGGTTACCATGTTTAATTTCATTTTAAAGTTCTCGCTAGAATTTTGGTTCTTGTATAAGAGTTACTTAACTTGTTAAAGTTTGGTTTCCATCAGTAAAACAAACCTTTCAAACCGAAAGAAACGAGAACCACATAAAGCCAACAGCGTATTTGATCCGACCCGACCAAAATCCGAAGAAACGTTTCGTTTCGGTTTATTAAGTACAAGTTTTATTAGGTAAAGCCGTCAATGAGAAAAATTACTTGATATTTTGTGAATTTGTTTAGACAATCTGTAAGAACGGCTCAACTTCTTTCCGTAAAACATAATATCACCACAATCCTATTTTTTTCTCTGAAAAATTCGTTGAATCTCTCGCCTTTTTTGTGTATAAGATTAACTGAATTGATTGTGTTATATGTTTTATGAGCATTTTTAAATAATAATTAATTTTAAGCGCATTCTCCACCAATATCAAAATTTAAAAATTTGTTGGCGCCAAACATGAGTTATTAGTTTCCATCCCTTAATCCGCTTGCTGTCATGTAAAGGGCGCCACTTCGACAAAAGGCGCTAGTGAGAAAAGAGCTTTGCAAAATCTCCTAACAAAACATTAGAGGTTTGAAACCAACCAAAAAAAATTTCTGTGGCACCTAAGAATTGGAATTTGGTTGGAAGAGGTTTCTGTGGCACGCCCTGTGATGGTTTCAATACGCCCAATTGGTCCCGCCAATTGATCAATGAAAGCAGAAAAGTAAACTTTCCCGCAAAATGTGTTTTGTTGGCACAAAAGTGGACATATTCGTAGCACAAAAAAACAATGTTGTTTACACTTTTCTTATTAGAACCATAATGCTTGAAAATTGAATATGAACCACTGAACTGAACCGAAACCGCGGTTTAGATTGTTTCCAAAACACCACAAACCACAAACCACTGAACATAACCAGTTATAACTCCCAAACGATTTTTATTCCTGGAGAATTTTGAGTTTCGTCCACAGGCTCAACTTCTTAGCAAAGCTTAAGTATCTGTTCGAGTTCCGGCTGTTAGAAACATTGAGAACAATATTTTTGTTTCGAAGCATCAAGTTTTAAGAACTGAGCAAATTGCATCTTTTTTGCTTTCCTATTCCAGGTGTAGAATTTAATTTTGAAAAGTTCTAAAGGCTTGCTTGTCAAAAAATCTCTGTTGGAAAATTATAAATAAAGCTTGGTTCGCGGTCCCGTTATTTTTTACTTTGCATTAAAGTTATGTTTAAGGTAGAGGTAGGCGCTGGACCAAAAAAACAAACGAAATACCAAACTGGTAAAAAAGTAGTTCATTTAATTTTATAGTTGTAGGTCGTTTCACTCAGCAGTGAAAATATAAAAAATTATTTTTCATTAGCTCTTCACAGTTTTGATCATCTTAAGTTTCATCACTTGCCACGATCACAAACACTTCCGCTTCTCTTGGACCCCAAACGATTCTAATCAGTTTCCAAATTAAGGGCCGCTTGTACGTGACTTACAAGCTCGTTTCAAGATCGTGTTAAATATTTTTCAACCCAATCTATATTTAATACGCTTCGCAATCATTAAGCGGCCTCGTCTCTCTAGGCCTATCAATTTCAAATTCAAATTGATAGGCACTTGGCAGGTCATAAACCAACAAAGAGAGATCTCTTCACTTCCAAGGGTGTCGCATTACAACGAGATGAGAGTTTTGTAGGGAAATAAAATAAAAACGAAGGCCATTTGCATATGTATATTCAGTTGTATATAAACCGTCATAAACTTGACTAAGCCCACAGGCTTAAAGCCCGAAATCAGAAAACAACAACAAGCATAAAATGAAATTGGAATTTAAAACAAATGAAAATCGCATAAACCGATTGCAGCCATTAAACGCAACTGCAAAACTTTTGTCAAAGGCTTAAAGGGTGCGCGGAAGGCGAGCTGCGGTTATCAGCGAGTGAACTGACAATTCTGATAACCCCCTCGGGCATGGAAGCATGTCAATAATAAATATCATGCATTGTTTGGTTGCACAGTACATGGGGCTACAATATGCATATAGTGCAAAAAAAAGAAGGAATAATCATATTTACATTAAACAACAAACGATGTAGCGCGCCATGAATGAAGCCTGAACTCAAATGGGGGCCAATTCAAATAGAGTATGCAGTCGGAACACTGAACTGTACTGAACCGAACTGAACTGAATTTATTTCCATGACATGGTGACATGTGGGCGGACGAAGCCGCCGCCGTAACTGTAAAAGATGCAGATGCTGATGCTAATGCAGATGCAGAGAGTGCGTGTATTGAGTTGTTTGCATGTGGCACTGTGGGAGTTTCATTTGGAAAAACTATGGCTAAGGTACGTTTGCATGTAGCTGGGAAAATTGAATAAAAACATGCACTTGGGTGTTTTTTTTTTTTTTGTGTGGAAAATGTGTCTCAGTGAGATACATCACGCTAACTAGGCGAAACGAAAAACGAGATAAGCCCTGAAGTATTGGCATAGATTGGCATTGAGTCTTTAAAAGAGGTACACCAAATATATTAAGGAAAATGGGAAAATATATTCACATATACGCCAAAAGACAGTCTCGAGTGTATTGGTGTTCCGCACACCAATTTAATTTAATTTAGTTAATTGACATAATTTAGTTAATTGACGCAAACCAGCTCTGACCTACTTCATCAACCGCTGATCAGCGACTGAAAAGCTGTTTGCTCTCTTGGCACAAGCCTCGGCATGCGTTCGGTTCGTGTCGGTGTGAATAGCAAATCGTGTTCGGTACCTGGTGGCCAGGTATGACAATCGCTGTTTTTTCTTCTTTTTACAGCACGCTGCTAATATGTCGGATCCGAACGGATCGGATTACAATATCTTATAGCTGCCTAAGGAACTATCGTTCGAAAAATGGATCCTGATAAAAAACTCTTTTGTTTTAAATTTTATCGTTCTTAAATTTGGCAATTTATAATTTGATATGTTTTCAAAATCGGATGATTTTTTGTCGGAAAATGGTCTTTAGTTAGAAAAATGTTTGATATCAATGCTAGCGTTGAAATTTCACTCTGATATTTCAAAACATTTGCAAGTGTTAACTAAAAACTTCGGCACAGACGAACTTAGCTTGGCTTTCTCGTTTTTATATGAAATTTGACAGTTGAAGGAAAATTCGAACACCTACAGTACCAAGGTATACTAAACAAGGTAGGCCTACTCACTCTCTCGCTCTCTTGACAAATTGTTAAATTTCAGTCAGTAAGCAACTGTTGTAAGCGAAGCATCTCCGCGGACGAATTTGTTGTGTTTTACTTAGTAGCTTAGTAGGCTTTGTATTGAAATATATTACTCTCTCGCTCTCGCTCTCTTTGACACAAATATAAGGAGTTGGGAGAGAGCGAGTGAGCCTACCTTGTTTAGTATACCTTGCTCAGTACTACATAGGGGAAAATAAACCTGTGCAGAAATAAGTTGCCTTCAACTTAAAACAAGAACAAAATGGTCTCCAAATTCATGAGAACAAATGTTCGAAATGTTCCTGGAATGAGTAAAGTTGATCTCAATCGGATAATATTTGCTTTAAACAACAACAAAACCGAGCGATTTGGCTCTCTTTTTGATCTTTCGCTTGTCAGCTCAACCAAGCATAAGTAGCCCTCTAGATGTGAATCTGCAAAAGTGTGCATCGGTTGAATGTGCTGGCGCGTCGTTCCATACGTTAAGTGCATTAGGCACCGGGTTCAATTCCCAGTCAAGCCCAAACAAATTTTTCTGTTGTTTTTCTGAAAAACTTTAATGAATCGAACAGTTCTCGGGTTTTTCCCTCTGTGTAGGCTTAAATTATTCAAGGGAAACTATTCTGCTGTGGGTAATTGACTATAAAACCCGAGAAAAAAACTTTTAATTCAATGTAAGGATCATTAGTCAGAAAAGTTTACAAGTACAAAGCGATGATATCAGTATTAAGGCCGAACTAAGATTGTAAATATTATTAACCATTGCAATGACGGTTAAAATCTTTAATTACCATTACAATTACAATTATTTTGTAATAAAAAATTACAATTAAAATTAAAATTTTTTGAATTATTTCAAGAACCTAAAAATGTATTAGTTGACTATTTAAAGTAGTTTGATGGTTAGTTGTAATGGTAATTAAAATTATTTCATATATGTAATGGTAATTAAATCTTAAATTACACAAAAAGTTGTAATCGTAACATGTCTCGGATTGACTCAAGATGATATTCCAACAGCCTCAAATTCAATAAAGTCATTGACCTCTCAAGCTGACCTCGTTTATATAAGTAGACCTGACTCTGCCTACTGTCAACTTGCTTAGGAAATAATCTACCAAAAAGAACTTCCTTTGAGTTTTGCCTAAAACAATAAAAGTCACTAAACACTGTGTGACTCCAGCTCCAGCTCCAGCAGCGCGGTGCTGACTGACTTCCTGCCAAATGTGCAACATGTTGCACATTTTCTTCGACAAATTCCTTGCTAACGTTTTAAAAATAGCGCCCATGACTTAATCAAATGCAACGCGAAATGACTGGATGGGAGGGGCGCACGCTTCCATTGACCCTTTTGACTTGAAGCGAAGCAGAAGGAGCTGAGGCCTGCTAGCTGAAAAGTTCACAGGTTCATGTGAAAGTTGCCGCTTTATTGCACTTGTAAGGCGGTGGGGCAGCCGAAGAGGAGGAGGTGGCGTTGTAGACTGCTTCTCGAGAGGCCCGTCTTGAAGTGGCGTCGTCGTCTACCTCTACCATGTCACGAGCAAATGTCACTTGCATGTATGCCCAGCGCGTTGGCTCTTGAACTTTTTTAACCTTTGTGATTCGCCCATGTTCATAACTGGCTGCAGAGGTTTTCCTTTTTTCGTGGTCCCTGCCATATCCCATATCGTATGTCGAATTTTGCAGAGCGTGCAGTCATGATGTTGTTGTAGTGGAAGCAATTTTTTTTTGGTTTTTTAATAGCCTTTGCTACTGCACACACAGACTCTCTTGTAGTCGGAGATATAGTCGTGACCATTGTTACGTACACGGAGTAGGAGGAGGAATTGCTAGAGACACTCAAAAATGTTTTGGTTTTTTTCGGCTTTTGGCTTAGTTTCCATTTTCATGTAATTAGCGTAGCAATTCGTGAAGTGCTTTCCGCTGCGCCGATTTCCTATGCTGATTTTTAAGTGCAAGTTGGGCAAAAAAAAAAAACAAATAACAAAAAATTAGAGTTTTCCCAAGTTCTGGGGTCACAGCTGGGGGTTAGCTTTATTGGGAGTATCATAACTTTTTAGGTATATGGCAGGGGAATCGATTGCAAATCGTTTTAATTCATAGTAAAGTGGGTTGAAAATTATGAGCATTTACCATAAAAAAATACCAAGAACTTTGTTCTTTAATCAAGTACAAGCGGAGTCAATACGGTGTCAATAGTACGGTAAGTACGAAAATACTTGATTAACGAACAAAAGTTCTGTTTGGAATTAACCAGGACCTGTGGCTGTCCAATACCTGGAGCGCCTCTCAACGTGCCCTGCTAAAGGGTGATTTTTGGGGTTTTATAAAAGCTAAAGGAAAGTAGGAAAGAAATAAAAATTCAATGAAAAATGCATGAGATCTTTATTTGAATCGATAGTAATTTGGTACATATAATTTAATGTTTGAAGAATTTTTTATGAAAATGTTGACCGTGACAGCGCCTTAAATGGTCTATCCGCTTAGTCCAATTTTGCCATACTCTTTCCAACATTTCGGCCGGTATCTCAAGAATAAATGCTTTAATGTTGTCTTCCAATGCGTTAATTAAAGCGGTCTTGTCTGTATAGACATGAGCTTTAACATAGCCCCACAAAAAATAGTCTAAAGGCGTTAAATCGCACGATTTAGGCGGTCAATTGAACGGTCCCGAACGTGAAATAAAATGTTCACCGAACTCGCCTCTCTATTAGTCCATTGTAGCGCGTGCTGTGTGGCATGTGGCACCGTCTTGTTGAAACCACATGTCATCCAAGTCAAGCTCTTGCATTTTGGGCAAAAAAAAAGTTGGATATCATCTCAAGGTAGCGCTCACCATTCACAGTTACGTTACGATTCGCACCATGTTTGAAAAAGTATGGTCCAATGATGCCACCAGCCCATAAACCCCACCAAACTGTGACTTTTTCTGGATGCATTGGTAGCTCTTGCAATGCTTCTGGCTGATGTTCACTCCAAAATCGACAATTCTGCTTATTTACGTACCCATTGAGCCAAAAATGAGCTTCGTCGCTGAACACAATTTTTCTGTAAAAAAGTGGATCTTCGGCCAACTTTCCAAGAGCCCATTCACCAAAAATTCTACGTTGCGGTAGGTCGTTCGGCTTCAATTCTTGCACCAGCTGTATTTTGAAAGGCTTCACACCTAAATCCACGTTGTTGAGTAACGGAGGCCCAATTGCTGCGAACGGCGACGAATCGATAATTGATGGTCATCATTAACACTGGCCGATAAAGCTGCGATATTTTCTTCAGTTCGCACTCTACGTAAGCGTGTTGGTGGTTTAATGTCCAACAATGTAAATTTGGTGCGAAATTTAGTCACAATAGCCCGAATAGCCGCTTCAGTGGGTCGATTAAACTGACCATAAAATGGAAGAAGCGCGCGATGAACTTTCTTAACAGAGCACGCATTTTGATAATAAAATTCAATAATTTGCAAGCGTTGTTCGTTTGTAAGACGATTCATGGTTAAATTATAGACCAAACTGAAGATGTTTGACAGTGGAACAAAACACGAAACGTGCGTGAGCTGTTTAAATCAGTGTTGACAAAAAGATAATAGCTAAAAGCCCTTTACAAGCAATCGATGATCGAGCTCGAGATAGCTTTGAAGTCTCTGCACTAGGAAGTCAACCTTGCAGCACATGTAGCCAACTAAACCATAACTTTAAGGAAAGCTATTACTTCAAAGACCGATTCGACTGCCGAACTATCTGAAACATTATTAAAGCTTGTACAGAGATGCTGGCACTAAATTATATTCACAATCACCAGAATGTAGTTTAAATAGTCACTCCTTGCACTTTACGGGAGAGGGAAAACGTGGCTCATTTCTGTACGACCTGTCCAATATTAAAAGAGCGCCGAATATATATATGCGGAAAATCCAAGCCTATTGAAATTTTAAATATTGAAAGCGGTATTAAACGGATCAGAGTCGATATTGCCATGTCCATCTGTCCGTCCGTATGGACAAACAGGATCCATACAAGATGTATTCGACAAATGCTTTTATACTTGTAGGTGGATCATATATTTAATTTACGCCTCCACAGTTTTGTAGATAGATGATTCGTACCTTCGAAATATAGTTAGTCATTAGCACATGTATTGATTTGCCGAAGAAATGATGAAGATCGGATGAGGCTCTCAAGTTAGAGCAATTAAAGAATCACTCCTGGCTTGACTGACTTTTCTCACTTGTTTGTTATATTGTTAACAAATCAAACTCTTTAGGAAAAAAAATCTAAAACATCAATAAAGAACTACTAATGCTACTTGATTGAAGACAATTTCGGGATATGGGCATGTCCAAACTGACGTAGCGTTACGTTTGTACGAAAAATTATTGTAAAAAAATATGAAAATCTCAGATTTTCAAATGATTTTTTTCACATGTGGGCACCAGTAGCACTAAATCAGCAAGAGCAATAGCATTACCGACAATAAAGGCAACGAAAGATAAAAGCAAAATAGTTATAAACGGTGTTCTTCAGTCCGAATCTAAATTCAGCGGTAATGAATAAGCTATCCACTCGATGGATGCCGCGATTGCTGAGAAAATATAATTTCAAATGTCTCTTCAAAAGAAAGCTAAAAGCCTAGAATTTTAATGAAATAATCAACGGGAAGCAAAACCTTTAACCGCAAGCTTACAAACACGCGGGCAAAAGCTGGTGCATCTACAAGATATACATTACCTCAATTGAAATTGGTTCATTTTCTACTGTGTGTGTGTGTGTGCGTGTGTGGTCTTACCTGTCTGGGTTCTACCTGCATTATCATTAGCATAAACATCATAACAAAACAAAAGTTGAGCTGATGCAATCATGACCAGACATCTGAAGATGCTTCATTAACAATGTTCCAAAACCTTCGGTCAAACCGCAAATGAACCCAATGCCTGAAGAACAAAAACAAATCACAAAACTTGTTTGTCTTGGCAAAGAAAAATAAATCGTGTTGTTGTTCTACATAGATTTCTCCTCAAGCAGATGCAGATAAACTCGAAAATAGTTTCCAAGGAATTCCCTAAACTCAGTTGCGCCCGCTCATCGCGCTGCTGCCAGTGTTTATTTATACTCGTGCAACAAAATGTGGCATTTGTCTACACGGGGGGGTTAAGCAAATAAAATTTACATATTAAGTACATGTAGTTCTTACTTGTTTACCAATTCCTTTTCTATATCTTCCAGGCGTTTCGGCGGAAGTCTACTATGTACGTGAAGGTCACATCAACAACTATGCCTTGAATTTCATTGTGCCGGTGCCGGCCAATGTGCGTGACATCAGTTTCACCTGGCAATCGCTGGCCGGACGCACTCTGCCCTATAGCATCAATGTGGTTAGCTCCGATCAGGAGGTCTTACCGCATCCGGCCCTCAACGTCTCGCATATTGGCGAGATACCCACCTATATACAAACCTGGGCCATTAATCTGAAATGCAGTGGCGTACGAGCCGCCGAAGTGGATGTGACGGTCAGCCTGGAGGTCATACTGAATCGTGCTCTTAACAATGTCACCCATTTGGTGTTTCGACGTAAGAAGATATGTCTGCTTAGTGATTCAGACGATGAACACCAGCAACAACAACAGTCCTCGGCGGTGGGTGATGATCTGGATGATCCGTTGCTCTTGGAAACTGTTTTACCACCTCCCACTGGTTTCATTACGCTAGTAGTTGGCATCTCTGTGGCCATGGGTGCTGTCTGCTTACTCCTCATGGTGGCCTATTGTGTCAGAGGAGCCGCCTCGAAGCGGCAACATCATCAACATGGTGGACAACCCATGAGAACTTCCAGTTTCCAACGATTGAATACCCAACCGCCGCCGGCTTGTCAATCTTCTTTGGGTTCTGCGGCCTACATGACTCCTTCGATTATAGCCCCAGTTCATGCCTCTTCGTTGCCCCGAAAGGTGGCTGTCTCGATCGAGCAACAACAACAACCCGAGGAACTGCATCGTCGCATCTCTGAATTGACGGTGGAAAGGTGTCGTGTCCGTCTGTCAAGTTTATTGCAAGAAGGCACCTTCGGACGTGTCTATCGCGGCACCTACAATGACAATCAGGATGTTCTGGTCAAGACGGTGGCTCAACATGCCAGTCAGATGCAAGTACTTTTATTACTGCAAGAAGGCATGCTGCTCTATGGTGCTTCACATCCGGGCATTCTGTCCGTTCTGGGTGTTTCCATTGAGGATCATACCACACCGTTTGTGCTCTATCCGGCTGTGAATAATACGCGAAATTTGAAACTATTCTTATTGGATCCGGCTTGTGCCAGAACTGTGACTACCATACAAATTGTAATGATGGCCTCTCAATTGTCCATGGCATTGGATCATTTGCATAGTCATGGGGTAGTGCATAAGGATATTGCCACCAGGAACTGTGTGTAAGTATTAAAAACAAACAGTGAAGTAAGTTAGCGAACCATAAGATAGCATTTAGGATTTAACATAAATGAACGCTCACTGTGCTTATTCTAACTGGCAAATCGTGTTGAAGTGAAAGTCTTCTGATGAGCAGACCGGGAGGACCTTGAAACAGTACTGTATTCTCATTACTGAATTATAATCAACCGTTGACCTTGAAACACTTTGACTAAAACTTAAAAAAGATCTTAAAACCCATTTACCAAGAGAAACTAGCTACGCAGGCAACTTAGTCTGTTTGTTGACAGACTTCCATGCCCTGTTTTTGGCTAATTCAGTTTTAAAGAGATTCTAATAAAACGGACTTATCAATAAATTTTACAAACAGAGTGGAAAATATTATGTTAAATAAATCCAAACAAACTAATTAGGTTGTCCAATTTGGAGTAAATTTTTATTTAAGTCCACCCTTCAAACATTCCAAAGAGAATAAAAATGCGGTCTGTCCAAAAGGACCGTCGCTGAAATGTAAAATCGTGGGTCCAGGCTAAAAATTCGGTTGTGGCATTTTATTTAGAACAATTTGACTTTTTAGGATCAGATTTGAGTTTCATTCGAACTTAATGATCTGTTATCAAAACTAACATTAAGTTTGCTTAATGACAAAGCTGTACTTTAAACTTTTTTTTTTCTCATAGGGCTGAATCTATAGGGGAAAGTCTCCGGTTGTGGACATAGTTGCGTTTTTCACTAATAACTTTTTTCCAAGTCAACATTATGCGGTGATATGAACATCATTGTAAAGCTAGAGACTCTAGCTAACTTTCCTCTGAAGTAACCTATTGTTTTAGACAAATGTAAAAAAAATTGCAGCCATTTATACAAAGTGATGATTTTTGGCCAAACATTTTTTTGTACCTAGTTGTGGACACCTTTGTAAAATCGCTAGGAATATAAAATGGCCATAAATTGATGAAAAAATAACGTTTATTTATTGATGAAGCCTTCAGTGGCAAAAAGAACAAAAAATGGCCTTCAGTGACAAAAAAACAAAAATAAATGGAAATAATTCCGAAATGCAATTTTTGCATGTGAAATATGCCAGGACGATCGCAGACATCAAAATAGATCGAATTTGCAGCGGTCAGTTTTTTTGGCAAGAGCGCCAAACAAAATCCGATGACGAAGACGCCTTCTTTTGCGACACAGAATCACGCTTGGCGCTCCTCGCTGATTTTTGCCTTCTCTTGCAAAACCTCGACACCTCCGAGAAGTTAGCCAGCGGTTTGCATTGGCTTGCGACCGCGATTCGATGGCTTTTTCGGAGAAGTTCCTTGCACCGGCCCAACTTCATCCAACAGTTATAAGGCTAGCCGAAGACGCTCGTGAAGTGGATGGTTCGGGGGAGGTTAACACCTTTTTTTCTCGCCCAATATTGGGATCGGCGGAAATGATGATACGACGCTGATTGACTTCATCAAGATCAGCTTATGTGGCGACTTCTACTGCATTTCGTTCGACAACCTCAATGAAGTCAGCTTCGGAGAAAGCGTCAGTGTCAAACGGAACAATACCGGGCTTTCAAAAACCGGACTTGATTGTTGTTGGCGTCAGTGCCAAGTCAAGTGTCCTGCACACTAACGAATTCCAACAAAACCGACAACGGACGAAACATCTGCAAAATTTGCTCTGACTTTCTCCAAATACTGATTAAAGTGGGTCGAGGAAGCCCATATTCTTTGGCTGTAGCTTTGACGGCCTTCTAATCGATGGGGCATTGCTTAATGCCATCGACCAGCCCATTAAAATTAATTTTTTTGGTGTTGACATGGCTAAAAATTCACAAAAATGCTGTTAAAATATGTTACACTAAATTAAACAACGACATTTGACAGTTAAACACAAAAAACGAGGGTGTCCACAACCGGTGCAAAAGTGTGTCCATTCTTGGAAATGGTAGCCATTTTTATTTTGTTCAGCAAATTTACACGACACAAACATTTCACTGAAACTTGATATCGCACCACAAAGTACACTTAGTGCACTAAATAACAAAGTATAATAATCACCACTTTTCAATGTTTTGCTTCGATTTAACGCAATGTGGAAATTTAGAAAATTAGAAACTCGAAAAATTTTCACGATTTTTTGCTATTTGCCCACAGCGAAAAACCAAATGCGTGTTTACACTTTGGTATTGGCTCAGAAACTACAAGTTTGACATTACTCAGTTAGGCGGTATTTGTTACCTGTCAAAAAATAGACTGGGTTGTCCACAACCGGAGACTTTCCCCTATATATATATATAAATCTCTAGTCACATGTTCGTTAGCAAACTCCTCCGAAACTGATTGACCGATATTAAGGAAATTTTTTTGTATATATTTAGCAGGTGGGTAGGTTTCTAACTATATTTCGTATCAATGTGAAGTTCTACGGTTATATTTCGTAACGCTAGGTGATTTGGGTGTTGTCTGCATAACATTCTTACAAACTCCTCCGTTGGCCTCTCTGCGTGTGTGTACAGTAAACAATGCCTGCTACACGTAGGGGTGGCTATTTGAGCCGTCGAACGAATGCATTAACACACATGCGAAATTTTAGGCATAGATGTGGGATGTCAGTGGCAAGATTGAAAGTGGTCGGGAAGTGGGTGGAGAGTGGATGGTATGGTGTGGTAAATGGGTAGGAATTGGAGAGAAAACCCTGCAGAAAAGTCGTAATGGGAAAAGTCATGAGATTTTTATATATATAGACTAAAAACAGTTTATATGGTAGAATAACGTTTGCTGAGTCAGCTAGTATGCATATAATATTCATCCCTTCAGTAGATGGTCAAAAGACTGAACAAATAAGGATAATAATCAAAAACTATCTTTAAAATCTTTAAAGATTTTTGTGAGCTGACTCAAATCAAAAGAAGAATGGTAGAAATAAGTACTTCTTAGACTGTTTCTCTGCAATTTTTTATTCGAAATGAAATTGAAACAAGAAAAGCTAGAGTTTTTAGTAAACCTCCAAATAATACATGATTTTCAGAAGCTTCTTGAACCGAACCTTTTGCTGAAAAAAGGGAAGTGTTTTGAAGAGGGGGCCTAACACACTCGGTAATTCACAATTGGCAAAGACATTCTTCACTGTGTATCAGAAATATACAGTCCCATTTTCCGTTCTGTCTTTTTGGTGAACACTGTTTTAAATCTGTCGCTGAACTTTTGTCGCTTTTAACCAAGGGTGGGCAAAAAACACAATCACATTTTGGCGTTATGTGTGTACCACTGATACGAAGTTTACTTTGGTGTGTGTAGCCAATGACACGAAGTTCATATTGCACTCATTGTAAGCACAGTAGATAGCGACGCGCCGACCTGTGCTCTAAACTAGAGGCCGGCAAAACACACATGATTTTTTGGCGTTGCGTGTGTGTGTTTGGTCACGTGACAGCGCGCTCATTTAGCACTTGTTGTTGCAAAAGAGATCACTATAAGATCGTATACTGTCGGTGTGTTGACGTCGCTGCCGCAGAGCAGTGTTGTATACACAGAAGATAGGAACGCTTTGGACTCTGCCCTAAACTAACATAATTTATATTTAAGAATTCAAACTAAGATAAGAAACCTTTCCAACATCCCATAAATCTTAATCCA
Organism: Lordiphosa stackelbergi; assembly: GCA_018904235.1. Classification (NCBI taxonomy): domain Eukaryota; kingdom Metazoa; phylum Arthropoda; class Insecta; order Diptera; family Drosophilidae; genus Lordiphosa; species Lordiphosa stackelbergi. Next base: position 90,116 of record JAEIFU010000441.1, read on the forward strand.
TATTTTTCAAAATAAATTTTCTTCTAGAATTGATGACCAGTTGCGTGTAAAACTCTCCGATAGCTCTTTATCACGTGATCTTTTCCCCTCGGACTACAATTGCCTGGGCGATAGCGAAAATCGTCCTATTAAATGGATGTCCCTGGAGGCTCTGCAGCACAAACAGTTCTCCGAGGCCAGTGATTCTTGGGCTTTTGGTGTACTCATGTGGGAGCTGTGCACTTCGGCCAAGCAACCCTACGCCGAAGTAGATCCATTTGAGATGGAGCATTATCTGAAAGATGGTTATCGTCTGGCGCAGCCCTTCAATTGCCCGGATGAGCTGTAAGTATTGTAGAAAATCAGACCTAACTAAGCAGCTTCCCTAACTCTGCTCTTTTCTTTGACAAGGTTTACCATCATGGCCTACTGCTGGGCCTTATTGCCCGGAGAACGTCCCACCTTTGCCCAATTGCAGTCTTGTCTCTCAGATTTTTATTCACAGATCACGCGATACGTCTAGAGGACATGGAGCTCTTCTTTGAAAGAAGCGCTCCTGTGTAGGGTGCTACCCCAGTCCAAGCCGCATTCTTACCTACCCTAAACACTATCTTATACTTAATCTACTCGTACATATGTAGTTAGTTGAAGTCCTCACTATTGTTAAAATGATATTTGCCAAATCGACTGTGTGTAGAGATTTTTGTGTATATAGTAATAACGGATATATATGCCTAAGTTATTGTTTTAAGTTGATCAAACGAAAGACTCAAATACAACAAGTAGAGTAAACCTAAAACCGAAATCAAATATAGTGATATTTATCTATAACATAATCATAAGTTTTAACATTATACAGAACAACACATATTTATCACAAAAACAGCACATATACAAATATTTGGAAGATTTACCAACTTGATATACATCGAATAAACACAAATAAAACAAAAAACAATTCCACAAATCAATAAAAAAAATGAAGTTTTAATTACCGTCACAAATTCGAATTTTATAGCGACTTTCCCAAGGTTCCCAAGAAGTCGGTAACAGCCATAAAAACCCATAGGAAAGCACCTTTCCATCGAAAAACTCCCTTGCAAATGAGAAAATTTACGACTGTGAACAACGACCCTTGGAGTGGCCAAACTGCAGGCGGAACGTGGTTGAGCCTTCTACTTAAAATACCAGAAAAAAATTACATTCAGTCACACACACAAATTAGCCATAAATTTTAATTTTACATGACAATGTTTTGAGTTTGGGCAAGAAATATGGTGATAAAAAAAAGGAGAACCTTTCAAGTGTAGGCTACGCTAGCGCCTTAAAAGAAAATGAATCAATTTTTGCCTGGTGTCCTTGGTCTGGGTTAGAGGTGGGACAATGGAAAGTCGTGAGTGGATTGTACAAAAATTATTGAACTATTTATTCAACTAAGGAATAATTGTTGAATAACAAATATGTAGAAACAAATCAAATGGTTAGTTAGGAAAAGTGTAAGGAAATGCTTAGGTGAATGTTAGTCGTTCAGTTTTACATATTTAGAAATGGAAACGATCGGTTTAAAAAGCTACAAGCGAAAGAAGCGAAATCACAATATTTTTATACTCTGTGCAAAAGTATGCAACAGGGAGAAGAAATCGTTTCTGAAGCTATGAAGAACATATATTCTTGATCAGTATCAACTGCCGAGTCGACATAGCCATTTCCGTCAGTCCTTCTGTCTGTCTTTCTTTGAACAAACAGATCCGAGATCAGAGATGGTAAGAAATACAGGTTTAACATGTATGGAACAAATGCTTCTGATACAAGGCAGATCAAGTTTATTTTCAATTTTTGCCGCACCCCCTCCTGCCACCGCATTTTCGGAAAAACATTATGTCTCCCACAGTTTTGTAGATAGATGTTTCATACATTTTAGAGATAGTTAGTTAGTAATTAGTATAGAGAAATGATAGAGATCGGTTGAACGGTTCTCAAGTTATGAGCACAAAAAGACCTGACTTGGTATCGAGCCATTTCAAGATTTTTGTCTTCAAAATATGCGGTCACACCAAACAAAAGTTAAATCCAATGTCCGTTAGCTGCATCTGGCCTCTATTGATGATGCATCTATTAATGCATTTTCATCTGACGACTCCACAAAAAAAAACTGCAACCGCAACCTATAACTCAAGTTAAATTGGGGTCGAAATACAGTCAACACAAAACATACCTCAATTCGACAATCAAAGCGATCTGATTCTTTGTGAAATCATAAAACGCCATGTACTTATTGTTCAACAAAATTTAATTTTATTTTGATTTACGAATTAAGCTTGACTCTCAAGTAACAGCAAAATTCTCAGCCTGTAAAAAACAGCTGGTTTACCACAAAAATTTCGAGGGTAAGTATCAACGGGGGCGCTCAAGATCTCACGTGGGGTAAATTTACCAATAAAGTTTTTTCGAGGGCTGGTAAATACACTAAATAAGTTTAGATTGTTGGATTGATCTCTTAAGAATGGGGAAAATGCTTTAACTGTGAATATAAGAAAAAAACGAGAAAGCCAAGCTAACTTCGTCTTTGCCGAAGTTTTTATACCCTTGCAAATGTTTTAATATATCAGAGTTTAAGAACGCCAGCATGAAAACAAACAATTTGTCTAAATAAAACTCATTTCCCACCGATAGTTCCTATGTAAGCTATCATATATAGTCATCCGATTTTGACCAAAACTTTCAAATCTGTGTGAAAGCATATAATATTTATAATCGCTGACTTGAAAGACGTTAACATTAAAAACAAAAAAGTTTTTCTCACAAAGACCCACTTTTCGACCGATAGTTCCTATGGCAGCTATAAGATGTTTATCTTCTGATGAAGATGAAAAGCAATCTCTGTGCTTTAAAGTCTTGGAAAACTATTATTGTAAAGAACCTAACAATGGCGCATCTGCTGTGCTGCAATGGGCTCAGCCGACTTGCATAAGATAGGCAAAGCCTGCTTATAATAAAACCGGGAGGATCTTGAAACAGTTGTACAGTCGATCATTCTTCTTGGTGGTGTGTGTGTCTTGTTTTAAAAGTTATGAACAAACATAAATATACAGGCCAGTTCTCGTTTTCGATTTCGATAAAATCATACAGAATCGGAATTGTTAAATGTACTCGCTTCCAAAAACCGACAGTGTTATTCGGATTTTTACTCAAAAATCCCACTTGCCATCATTCGATTCTCTTCATGGCAAAAATATTCGGTAGAATTCTTTAATAGTTTCTTAGAAATCACAACACTTATCAATTCCGATCAATCGGATTCGGAAACGGGAACAGGCCCGATATAGACTGAACGGTTGCGCATTCGACGCCAGCTGTTCGCTCTCACTTATGCTCCCTGAGTGCATTTGGGAATCTCGCTATAAACACTGTGATTTTCTATGCGAACAATATGAATCTCATTGCGGACTATAGCTTATCACCACTTAAAATTGAAAGGCAGTGTACATTTTATCTCTAATACTCATTGCTCCATGATTTATTGTCCTAAAGCCTGCTAAACGATGATCCAAGGTCGAATATGATATTATCAAGCCTCTCAACTTCCACATATGAATAAAATGTTTAAGGGCCGATTTGTCATCTTATGTTTTTCATAGAGCCATATGTCACATAAACTCAAAAATAGCAGAGTAAATTGAATCTGACACATAGCAGCTATCAGGAAGAAGAGAAATCGGCACTAAGTTTGTTTTAATTTACTTACATGTTAGCGAAAAACCAAATTATTCCTGAGCCCCGGTTCGAACCCGAACCTAGGTTTAGCGACCTTCTGAACCTGCTCCGTGAACCCAAACCCACACTTAATCCAAGTAGCCGATAGAACGGCTTTTCGAAGCTCCATTCAACGCCGGCGTAACAATTTTAGAGTTTGCGGTATGTTAAGAAATTCTTTATCAAAGTTTTCAAATTTTTGCATTCAAATACAAAATAAACAAATCGACTAAAAGCTATTTAAACTGAGATTGTTTTCGCAGATCCGCAGAGCACGCAGACGCCACACGTATATATAGATTTGTCAAGGTCTAAAGAAAACCAAAAATGAACAACATACGAACGTAGTTCAAATTTTCGACAAAAAATTGTTGAAATATACCTTTAATAAAAAATAATAAAACTTAGCATACCGCACATGGAGCTGTACTTCAATAGCATTACCACTCTATATACCTTTTAGTTCAAAGTACATTACGTCGTAAAGTACCTGCATTACAACAGCGCATACTATGTGTATCGCTTAGTGGGCGGCCCATCCACACCGTCCATTACATTTCTTAGATTGTTAGGTGCAGTTGTAATGGAGCTTCGAAAGCGTTCGACTATCGCCCACTTGTCGATTACAAATAATGGGGATTTGATGCTAATGTAAATGTATACTGGGTTGTAATCGATATGAATTTAAAATTGAGTGTTAACTATCAAAAATATTTGAAAATTTTTAGTTTGTTTATGTTAGAGTACATTTTCTTTATTATTACATGTATTACCCACTAAAGCTGACGGCAGACTGCCAAATTACATCAATCTCAATCCCCCTATTCCATATAAGGATTTAAAGCTATTCAAATGTATTCTAGAAATTCTAATTTGGAAAGTGCGAGAGAAGTCATATCTTCACTTTCAAGAGTCCGTCATAAAATATATTAAAATTTAAGAGTGAACCACTTTACCGAACAGAAACCATAATAAACTGAGCAACTAAGCTGAACCAGTTCTAACAATCGAACGGCTTGGATTCCCAACGCGAAAGAATTGAAAAACTCTGACAAGTTCGGACCACTTTTATATACTGTTATAGTGCCCGTATCTGTCAGCGTTATAGAAAAATCACAAATCATATCAATACAAATTGTAATTGTAGTGTAATTTATTGTGGGTTTTAATTTGTGAAATTGTGTACATTTTTAATTACCTGTATAAAAAGTATTAATTCTTTTTGTCAGGGATCGTAAATAAGAGTTATGAGTTTGAAAAAATCGAACCTGAAAAAAATTTTCTACATTAATGGGAAAATCTTAGATATACTAATTCAGGATGCAGTATCCTGTTAACAAGATAAATTTTTATTTTTAATTTTTATAAAAAAATTAAAAATTAACTCTTATTTTTCGATCAAAATAAAAAAAATCATAAAATAAAAGTTATCTTTCAATTTTTATTTAAAAATCATAAAATATTTATTTTTCAATTTTTATTAAAAAATCTAAAAATAAAAGGTATTTTCCAATTTTTTAAAAAATCTAAAAATAAAAGTTATTTTTCAATTTTTATTAAAAACTCCAAAAATAAAAATTATTTTTCAATTTTTTATAAAAAAATCAAAAAAATAAGAGTTATTTGTCAATTTTTATTATAAAAATTGAAAATAAAAATTGAATGTAAATATCTTGAGATTGCCATACATCACATGTCCTAAAGGACCAACATTAAGGATCCTTAAGGTATGAATTCATGGGAGTAAAAAGTAACAAAGTGAACCTTGTGATGTAAATAAATTGGTTACTTGAGTTATTTGTTGTATTTTTAGATATAAATAACTTTTATTTTTAGATTTTTTTAAAAAAGTTGAAAAATAACTTTTATTTTTTTATTTTTAGATATTTTTTTAATTTTTTAAAAAATTGAAAAATAACTTTTATTTTATGATTTTTAAATAAAATTGAAAAATAACTTTTATTTTAAGATTTTTTTATTTTGATCGAAAAATAAGAGTTAATTTTTAATTTTTTTATAAAAATCAACAAATAATTTTTATTTTATAATTTTTATTTTAAAAATTATAACCGTTACGGTCCCTGCTTTTTGTAAAGGTGGCTGCGCTCGTATTAAATCGAATCGGACAAGGTTGCAACCAACGTCATTATGAAGCCTCATCGTTATGTTACATTTTTCAGTACGTATCGTTTCGCTGAAGTGTAAAAAACATAGTTTCTGTGTGCTCCGAATATGTCAACATTTGGCCCCGAAAAAGGTTTACTTTTCCGCTTTTAAGAAAAGGATTTCTATATCGCATTTTGGCAGGTGACGCCAAAGCATAATATTCACGGTGGCAAGGTCATGCTCTGAATTCGGCGTGGTGTACTACGAGCTGCTACAACCGGGTGAAAACACCACAGGGCAACTCTACCGAACCCAATTGAAGCAAAAATAAATCTCTTTTGTGATGTTAATAATATTGGATTATTCTGTAGATTTTTTTTTAATAAGAACTCAAGACGTGAAAACGATTAGTAAAGTTACAGAAAACCTTCCATTGATTCGGAAGTCTCATAGATTTCTTAAACAGCAAGTTTAATTTAAGTTTCATTGAGTTAATGAATTTCTCTACAAAAAATATCAGATATCATCACTGTCAAACACTATTCCTGATGCTTAAACTTTTCCTTTTATTCCTGAAATAGTAAAAAACTACTTATTCCTTGTGCAAGTAGGCCGATCTGACTACGTGGTCGGATGATTCCTCGACAACTCTGGCTTATAACACTTCATGTATAAAAACCCTTTGTGTTAATAATATTGGACGTAAAAACAATAGTAAAGACAGAGAACTTTCTTTTTCGAAGACTATCGTTTTAAACACCAAGTTTAAGTAGTTCATTATACAAAAATTAGTGCACTGTCCAGTCATGTGTGACTTTTCTTTTATTCCTGAAATGGAAACTATTCCTTGCGTTACACGCGCTCACCTCTAGCTTCTCTTTATGCTGAGCAACTTGACCTGGCACAACACATGTCCTGCGTCCTTGTTGCCTACCATTTATGTGTGTGTGTGTGTGCGTGTGAGTGGCCTTACACTTTAGAAGCCATTGCCAGAGCCATATCGTAAATATTTTGACAGAATCGCCTTTTGCTTTTGCTTTGACGTTTTGGCTATTGTGTGTGCCATCTTTCACTTCGTGCTCTGCCTGCACCTGCTGCTGCTCCTGATGCCGCCCTCTGTTATTGTTGCTGCCTGTGGTAATCCTTGTGTTTGTGACTTGACCTGGCTTCGTTTACGTTAACGTTTACGTTTACCCTGGCATTTTGGGTTATGGCCTTAAGCGGCTTTAAACTTACATTTACCGTTGCCTGTTGCTATATGACTTTGCCCTGACGGCAATATGTGTCCCATGTATTCCCGGGAAGGACCCTGGCAAAGACGGTAGCGATTGTAAACAGTTTGCTTAAGCACAGAGTTTGTTGATACTTATTAGTTGATGATGTTGAAGAGTATAATATCTAGCCAAACAAAGGACTTGCATACATCCAAATGGGATAAGGCAGGCAGGTGGGGAAAGCAGCTTCTTAATTGAGAACATGGTTCCGCCGGATCCATGCATTTCTCTAGCTGTAAACAAACTTCAGTCCGTTAAGCAAAAAAACACCAATACTGTCTTGCATTTCCGGTGACGCAGGCGCCATCCGAACGCCCCAACCCAGACAACAATATCAACAAAATCATTGATGAAGTTTCCCAGCTAAAATACCTCCCGCTAACGCCCTCTCTTCTACTCCTACACTCAAAAGAAAAGTCCAGTGCAAAGAGATGCATTTGTTCTATTCCGAAATCCACTTCAATTCCATTTCGCATTTAGTTTCTCTCAGTGCACCCCCCAACCTCTTTTCCATCATCCTCTGCGAAACGAATTGTCGATGTACTGTTTGAAATTTCCATGGAACATGAACTGACTACTGGATAGGGGGAATCCTACCATTTCCATTTCACATGGCCATGCGATTTCCACGTACAACAAGCGACTCAAGTGCCCGCCCCACCCCTCACTCCCTCCCTACCGGTTCGGTGATAATTTAAAAAGTTTATATGCCGCCGACTGCTGAGCCAGAGACTGCCTTCAATTCTAATGACAACTTAAATAAACAATAACACAACGCCAGCAACAACAACAACAACAACAACAACGGCCTCAAGAAAAGTTCATTTTCCGTTTGCTGGGCGGGCCTGGTGTGGAAATATTTATTTTCTATAAATTATTTTCGATTATCGCTCTGAAAATGCCCTAAAAAAACACAAATACCTACCAAGTGCAACTGCAATTAAAGCTAAACATAATGCACAATTTTTTGGTCATTTGTCGATATGCCTCCACCCACTCCTGCTCCTGGTTGAGAAATTTATGTGCAACGCTTCCGCTAATGGAATTTTAATGTTTCGTTCGAAATAGACGCATAAATTTTGCTTTGGTCAAATACACGTAGTTTGTGTGTTATTGGACAATAATAAGTGGAAATGTTTGTTATGAGAAAAGAGTTCGGGCATTTGGTTCACTTGGCGCCGCACTTTCCTGGAAATGAAAACAATCAATTTTTGTTGTACGGATTTGAATTTGGTAACCCACCTGGGGAGTTGGAGCATGGAGAGCTTAGAAAGTGAGAACCATCTGTACTTATGTTTATTTAATGGAGCCATTTTTTGGTGTAAACACTGCAGCAGTTTCTTAACAATGAACCATTATTGGGCCAGAGAATGCTCTTTGTGCAAAAGTATGTATCAGAGAGAAGAAATCATTTGCGGCCCTATAAAGTATAGTCCTTATAGCCATGTCAGTCTGTGTGTCTGTCTGTTCGTCTCAGAGATGGTAAGAGATAGAGGTTTGACATGTATGTTACATATATTTCATATACTTGCAGTTGGCAGTTCAAGTTTATCTTTAATTTTTGCCCCCGTAATGAAATGATAAAGATCGGATGAACGATAGTCAAGTTATGAGGAAAACAAACAATTATGATGGGTAGCACTGGTCACAATGCCGATGGGTATTTGTGTGGTTTCAAACTTTATATATACAAACTTTGGGGGTAAAGAGTGCGTTATAGTCGGGCTTGACTGTTTTTCTTACTTGTTTACCATATAACCGAGTACTATATATCACCATTTCTACGGATTTCCCTTTTGCATAGGAACATTTGGCCTGTTATCTCAAACCCGAGTTTTCTCTTCAATAAGGAACAATGGTTCCTCTATTATTCCTGTCATTCTCTTAACACTACCCGAATATAGTTAACCCGAGGCACAAACAGTGTTCAGTTACAGGATCCTTGTCAGTTGCCTTTGGGTATTACCGCAAACCATTCTCAGCCAAACTATGGTTGGGCTCGGCTTTTTGCTTCCATCGAACCGGATCCAGAAACATTCCTTCCGAATTAAACCCTCTCGGGCTTAGAAAAAGGTTCGGTTAAAATAATCCTTTTACAACAATCAGAATATATTGTTCAGAAAAAAATAATTTGATAGTTTTGAATCGCAGCATTATCATGTCGTATCCAAGCTTGGCATTTAAAACTTCGAGAAGGAGAATTAAATATAATTTAAGTTGTAAAATGGCATAATTCAAGTTGTAAATAGAAGATAAGGCTAGTTTTTCATTTTTAGTTCAGACACTTTTGCAAGCCCTGGTTCAGGACGTATGAAAGATAACCTCACCTGGGTTAAAACCTCGTACAGAACCTTTTAAAGAATTTCAAACTTTTGCCAGCCTTCGTTAAAAAGTTTGCATTTCAAATTAAAGCTTTTAGACTTTATAAGTCACTGGCATAGTATGCTCGGTTACTCGTTCCAGCAAGGTCCCACAGGCAAATAATTTGTCCAAATTTTCTTAAAAATTTCTCTGAATAGCCATGATTACAGAATTTGCCGACTTGAATCTGAATCAAAAACTGGAAACCCATTGAGACCCCCCCCACCACATTGGGGTTTTAAAAGCAATAATTTATAATAGAGATTTTAAAAATGTTTACTTACTGTGGGATTCGAATTTGGAGCCATTGGTCGAACAAAATTGGTTTGTTGTTTGGCTTTTTCCGTTTGGGTTTCCCGCGCGCTAATGGCATAGCGTCTAGCAAGGTATACTAAACAAGGTAGGCTCACTCGCTCTCTCACAACTCCTTTTATTTGTGTCAAAGCGAGCGAGAGCGAAAGAGTAATATATTTCAATACAAAGCCTACTAAGCTACTAAGTAAAGCACAACAAATTCGTCCGCGATGATGCTTCGCTTACCACAGTCATGGGGCAAAACTTTTAGAGAGGAACTTTGCTCAGTCGATACCGCTTCTGTCAGAAAATTGGGACTTAATACTGGCACTTTGAAGTATCTTTTTGGGCACTATCGATTAGCACCAGCAAAATTGAGAGGCAGCGCAAAGTTCCTCTCTAATATTTTTTGCTCCATGCAACAGTTATGAGGCTGGAATGACACTTTCAATTTTTGAGACATAATTTTAGTCACAATTTTTCGTCTAATGGCAAAAGTCGTTGGTGTATGCGGGTCAGAGTATGCTTGAATATGCCGCAGAATGTATTTGAAGAGGTTGGAATGACACACATCAGTAAAAGTTTATAAATAACAAGTGAGAAAGTCAGTCAAGCCCGACTATAATATACTCTGTACCTCACTCTCTCTCTCTCTCTCCCCATCTCTCTCTCTCCTCTCTCCCTCTCTCTCTCTCTCTACTCTCTCTAAGATTGTGCGGCGTTGGTTGTCGAAGGGTGGGTGGTGGTGGCGGGGGTGGCCGGGAGTGATTCAGATTCACTTATTTGCTCATAACTTGAGAACCGCTCGTCCGATCTTTATCATTTCTTTGGCAAATCGATACATATTCCTAATGACTAACTATCTCTAGAAGGTACAAATCATCTATCTACAAAACTGTGGGAGATATGACGTTTTTTTCAAAATTGTGGGGGCGGGAGGGGGCGTGGCAAAAATTGAAAATAAACTTGATCTGCCTGCAAGTATAAGAAGCATTTGTCCCATACATGTCAAACCTCTATCTCTTACCATCTCTGAGATCTGTTTGTTCATACGGACGGACAGACGGACAGACAGACGGACAGACAGACGGACAGACGAACAGACGGACATGGCTATATCGACTCGGCTGTTGATGCTGATCAAGAATATATATACTTTATAGGGTCGGAAATGATTCCTTCTCCCTGTTACATACTTTTGCACAAACTTAATATACTTTTGTACCTTCGGTACAGAGTATAAAAAGTTGCGACTATAATTGTCTCTAAAAATTGATAGTGTCATTCTAGCCTTACTGACTGAAATTTAACAAGTTGTCAAGAGAACGAGAGAGTGAGTAAGCCTACCTTGTTTAGTATACCTTGGCGTCTAGTACACTACTTGTATAGAATTGAATTTACCATCTGCCTAAAAACATGAGACCATTTATAAGGGGCAAAGAAAATTCGGTCATTAAATTTGTTTATATTTAAATCAAGGAGCAAATTAGTTGATTTTAATACAAACGAGAAAGGCAAAGCTAACTTCGTCTGTACCGAAGTTTTGATACACTTGAAATAGCTTGTCACAACGGTTAGCGACTTCGACCAAACTTCGCAAATCAGCTTAAAAACATGACATATTACCCATGACCGTGTTTGAGAGCGATAATATTGAGAACAAACCAGTTTTTCTCACAAAAACCCATTTTCCGAACGAACATTTGTATGGCAGCTACAAGAAGTAGTCATCCGATCCGGTCGGTTTCGACATATTAGCAGTGTGCAGTAAAAAGAAGACTTTGTGCAAAATTTCAGCTCGATAGCTCCAAAACTGAGGGACTAGTTCGCGTAGAAACAGACAGACGGACAGACGGACGGACAAAGCTTAATCGACTCAGCTCGTCATGCTGATCAAGAATATATATACTTTATGTGGTCGGAGATGATTCCTTCTATGCGTTGCAAACTTCTGGGCAAAATTATAATACACTTTTCAAGTGTATAAAAATGAATAGTAAAATTAAATATCATTGTATTAGTTTTACTATGTCATTTTCCCTGAGTGTACATAGTCGAATCCACGTATGCAGGAGGGGTGCCCACCGTAATGATTAAAAGAGAGCCTCACCTGGATGAATCCTCTTTTCAGCTGCCTACTTCTCCGAGGGCGTTAGGTCCTGTGTTTGAGTCAGCACCTTAATGCAATGTCCTATATCCTTATGCAGACATTGGATCTTATCATCGGGTCTCATTATCGGCGTAGACTAGAACATTTGAAAATTGGACTGCAGAAATGAGAATGAGTGCAAGGGAAATAGTTTGTCACGCTCATGATCCCAATAATCTTCGGCACTTTTCGAAGATTCATTATCATCTTAACGTTTCTTCACTAGCTCACGCTCCCTACGTCTGTGGGCAAGGAATTTGTAGAGCTTTGAAGGTTTTGGTCCATTTGAGCTTTAATTTAATATTCGATAAATGTACATGGGTCTTAGCGACCTGTATTGATTTTAATGAAAGGTTGACTTAGCCGGCTAAAGGTCACTGTTTTGACTAATATCAAAATAAGACGCTAAAACCCATATACGGTGTGTCTGTAGTACTAAACTTAAGTTTCCCTATTAAACCAAAAAAAAAAATCAAAGTTAACCGTTGAACCTGAGCAGAGAACCAAACGTTGACTTTTCAATAAATATTCACGCAATAATTTCGATGAACTACGGAGCTCCCGTGAAACCCTAAATTATTTGAGTAACGAATTGGGACTAGTTGGGATTAAATTCAAATTTTATTTTCGGGATCGGAAGGGATGCGTGTGCATCGGGTAGGAGCGGGAATAAATTTTTAATATGGGGTCAGGTCATATTCACTTTTTTCCCAGAATACCTTCGAATTACAAATCCTTAGATAATCACCAATGATGAATAAAGTGCAAGGATACAGTCGAAAGTGCTGAAAAGTCCAATTTTGTTAACATTATTGAAGTTCTTCTGAAGCTAGAGCTTTCTTCTGCCTTCCACTACTTCTTTAAGACAAACTTCCGCTCCCTTATTTTTCTTGCTTATGCCAAACGTCACATTCTGTTCTAATCCTTTGGTAAACTTATTTTCTCTCAATCTTCTTTTCCAGCATCAATTTTTGTTCGCAAGTCGTTCTCTTAGTTTGAAGCTAGGAAACAAAAAATTGATGCTAAGCCCTAACTCTCTTATTCACGCAAATCCTTTAATACCATTTATCATACAGGGTGCACAATTTGCGCACACATTTGAAATTCATGTAAAATACAACGAGCTCTGGCTTGATCTCTGGCAGCAGCAAAATAACATTAAATTGAAACAAATTGAACATAAAAAGCATTCAAAATAAAGCAAACACCTTGAAGAAGGAGGACCACCACCAGCAGCATGAAGACCAGAACGAGGATGAAGAGCTGCCAAAGTAAACACTGAACCCGCTCCGACACCGACAACGACACCGAAACTAGGAGCGAACTTTTGTGCCAGGAGGGAGGGTGAAAAGCTTGGTAGTTTTTCTTCTTTTTTTCTGTGGAAATAGAACGCAAAATCAAGCAAAGGTACACAACAGACAGCCAGGAGACTTGGGCAGGAGTAGGAAACGGAAGTATTTTCTGTTGATACTGAACTCAATTTAGACGAAATCAAGTCAAACATGGCAGCTACCAAGTGAAAGCAGGAGGCAGAGCATGAGAAGCGGCCACAGGAAATGTTGTAGTAAATCATGTGGGAGCCGGGAGGTGGGATGTGCCAAAGAAAGGCGAATCCGAATGCGAATGCTCAAGACGCTGGCTGTGTTTGGCGGTGCCGGGGATTGACAGGGGGAGGCAACGTTGACAATGTCGACGAAAAAAAACTTGAGGCTTGATTGATGTTTGTGCTGTTAGTTGCTGTTTGAGGAGACCCGGAACAGCCACGAAACAGGGCATTAAATTTTCGATTAAAGTTTGAAGCAGGCAGCAAATTGATTTAGCATCCAAAAATTTTGATTAGTGGAGATAGGGACAAAAGTTCACACAATTGTCGACAGCCACCACTAATCAAAGCATGTCCAAATATTTTTAAATCTATTTATTTTGTGAAGAAGAAAATTCAGGAAGAAAAAAGTTGAAAAAAAAAAAAACACAAATGAAAGATCAAGTCAACTTAGGATGTACCCTGCAAAAATTTTGCAAACTAAATTGGGATTAATTTTATTTTTGACAAAATCAGATCGTTACAATTCGAAAAGTCACCTCGCTAGAAACAGACATTGATTATGAAAGCCCGATTTAGAGAAACAACTTTTGAGAAGCGTTACCTAATGATTAGTTAGCTAGTACATCACAAAGTTCGTGTGGCGCCTAAGCGCAGAGTGGACGAAATGGCTTTTCATTAACAAAACCTGCAAATTAAATGATTTGGCTCTGAAACTTTAAACATAAGACTATTACAAGTTCTACGCTTACTTGTGTAGCTGGAACAGCAAGAATAACTTTTGATAGTTCATATGATTCTGGAAACTTTGTCGAATTTCCTGACCACCATTTAAGTGCATCATTTCTATTTGCTCAGGAAAACCTTCTTTGATGCAATTAAACTGATTGAAAATACTGAACTATTTGTACTGTCCTCTATTTGATGTGAAACATCTTTAATTTCGGTACGGAAGATTTTAGTAGGAGCAAAATTTAATTTCAGCGTCACGTGACGGTGCAGCGCTGCGCTGAAGTCATGCATATTTTGTGTTGTTTTCTTACCGGAGTGCCCCAGGGGGAGAGGGGTGAATGAGGGTCGGAAAGAGGGGGAAAGTGGTGGGAAAGTGGTGGAAATTTAAGGCAAAACGGGGGTGACTCAACGGTGGCATGACTGTAATTTAGTAATTTAAAAGTGAATAAACAGTGAATTGGCAGTGACTCGACAGTGACTTGACAGTTATTTAACAGTGGCTTAACCGTGACTTAACAATGACTAAACAGTGACTTAACAGCGATTTAACAGTGACTTAACAGTGACTAAGTGGGGACTGAAAGGTGACTTGATAGTGACTAAACAGTTACTTGACAGTGAATTAACATAATTACAGAAAAGAAGGAAAAACACAGCAGCCAGTGATCTTGTTTTTGGTATTTCTACTCCCGTTTTTTATACTCTGTACCGAAGGTACATAGAGTATATAAAGTTTGTGAAAAAGTATGTAACAGGGAGAAGGAATCATTTCCGACCCTTTAAAGTATATATATTCTTGATCAGCATCAACAGCCGAGTCGATATAGCCATTCCGTCCGTCTGTCCGTCCGTATGAACAAACAGATCTCAGATGTGGTAAGAGATAGAGGTTTGACATTTATGGGACAAATGCTTCTTATACTTGCAGGCAGATCAAGTTTATTTTCAACTTTAGCCACGCCCCCTCCCGCCCCCGCAATTTGGATAAAAAGTCATATCTCCCATAGTTTTGTAGATAGATGATTCGTAATTCCTCAAGAAATAGTTAGTCATTAGTAATATGTATATTTTTGCCGAAGAAATGATAAAGATCGGATGAGTGGTTCTCAAGTTATGATCAAATAAGTGAATTACCCCATGCCAAACAGCCCCTTAAAGGTGCCAAGCCAAGCTTCTCTCAATCTGTTGGCGGGTGTGCTTTTTAAAATTTTTTGCACAAGGGAACGGGACCTACAGTTTAACGCCGAATCCGAACGGCAAAGTTTGAGAATTTGCTTTTTCATGGCAAGATTACTTCACAGCTGGCGCCAATAGCTGGTGAAGGTGACCGAATGTGTAAAAGCCAATTTCCAAAGAAAGAAAAAAACTTTTTGTATTTGATGTTCCGAAACGGGATCGAACCCACGATCTACCGCCCAGCAGTCCAGCACACTAACCGCTGGGCCACACGCGGCCGCAGTCTAGTGGTTGCCCTTAAAACCGAAACTGTGACGGCTAATCAAATAGTGCGCACCCTACTAATACCAAACAAAACTTCCTTAAAAAATCGTTAACTGCTAAATAAAGAGTGTGTGCAGCAGACTGAACGTCCCTTATATGAAAAATATTTTTTCTGAAAATGTTCTGTTCCTCAATGCGCAAAAAATTCGTCATAATTTCTAGTTACCATAACAAAAAACCATCGATTTAGACATGTCCGTCCGTCCGTCCGTCTGTCCGTCTGTCTGTCTGTATGAACGCGTCGATCTCAGAGACTGTAACAGATAGAGCCACAGTTTTTGGCATGTATGTAGGTGTATACTGTACCCACATCGAGTTTGTTATAGATTTGGAAAATTCCTCCTCCTCCATCTTTTAACAGCGAAAAACTGTCTTTCTCTCTGTATAAACGCTTGGATCTCACAGACTATAAGAGGTGGAGCCACAAATTTTGGCATGTATGTAAGTGTATACTGTACCCACATCGAGTTGGTTTCAGATTTGGAAAATTCCACCTCCTCCAACTTTTAGCAGCGAAAAACTGTCTTTTCTCTGTATGAACGCGTTGATGTCAGAGACTATAAGAGTACTGTATACTGTACCCAGATCAAGTTTCCTCCAGATTTGGCAAATTCCTCCTCCTCCTTCTTCTAAGCGCGAAAAACTGTCAGAGCTACAATTTTTAAGATTGAACCTAGTGACTTAATATATATTCAGTAAGGACCAATAACTGTCTATTCCACTATAAGATCCGAGCAGAAACACCGAAGATATGCAAGTGCGCCTCCCCATTTATTCAAATAAATTTTAAAATAAAAGGAGTTCAAAGCTATAGGAACCACATTACTTGGAACAGGGTATTTTGCTGTCGGGGCACTCGACCGCAACACACTTACTTGTTCATTTTATTTTATCGTAGAAGTAACCTTGCGATGCCAAACGTTGTTCCTGAACTTAAAAACGGTTGCTGTGCCAGAAACGATCAGTGCTGTGCCTGAATTAAAACTGCAGAATCGGCATGCGACATAACGTAAAATGAAGTGGTCCTTGGGCGTTAGGACTTTTTACCCGAACATTACATGTTCAGCGAGATTTGTTTGCGTGAACTCTGCGTAAAGGGTTGAGCAAATTTAATCGATATGCTTTAAAGTTTTTAAAGGTTTTTACAATTCCTGGATATGCATATAAGGCGAACACCAAACGAAAAACTTACATATACGAGTTGACATTACGAATCATCAAAAAAAAAAAAAATCGCACAAAAGTATTAAAAAAAAAAGTTCGCTGGCAACTGAAGCTTTAATGCAAACGGCCGGCGCGGAAAAATTAAAATACATTTTAAATAAAAAAAAGTATAACTTAAAAGTGGTTATTAAAATTTATTCAAGATAGTAGTTTTTATGCTAGGATATGATTATCTGTGCTCTTCGATGCATTAAAGAAGGTGCATCGAGTTTTGTAAAGCGCCCATTGAAGTCCTCAGCTAGTTTCACGCCTCTTTCTTCGACATCATTCACACCTTTGAGGCTTTTCAGTAAATAAACAGTCCATAAAATTCCTTTCTCTATTGCAGTACAACCCTTAATCGTGACATTTTTTCTTAGAGCCACATATTGATCATTAAGTCTTCTTAAGCTTTTGCACACATTTCTTTCCTAGTTCCTTTCCATTTTGGCACTTAAAGTCCAATAAACAGGAAAATCCGGTTTCAAAACCATATAGTTGGTTGGAAAATATATATAAAAAAATGTTGTTTGCTTATATTTCTCATTTTTCTTATAGTGTACACACATGTACACACATTTACACATGTACATTTAAATTATAGTGTACACACTTTATATTTACAATTTCCTATTTTATTTTTCAGATAGTTTTTCCCTCAGTTTTTGGACCGAATACTTTGCTAAAAAGCTGAAGCCTGGTTCGGGTTCAAGTTCGCCAAGTCATAGGTTCTGTTCATACTCCGGTTGGCGGGACTTAAAAAACCCGAGTGTTAAGGACCATTTTGCAACTATGATCAAAAAACACTGTAGCACAAATAGCAAGGCTTCTCTGATAAGAAACACCTATACTCATCTGGTAGTTTTGATCTGGAGAAGAGGAACATAAATGGTGAGATAATAGTAATACCCTCTCCTAGGGTGTGCAATAAAACTGTGTTGAGTAACACCGGTCCGCAGTTGACAATAACCTCCACTAATCAATCGCTGTCCAAATATTTATTTGTCCCGCACAAACAGACAATAATATAGAAGAGGCTTCTGCCACCAATACTTGACAAAAAAAAAGTGAAAGTCAAGAAAAAAATCCCCCAACTAGCCAAGGGAAGTCTTTGCCTATTTTTCTCCTACATCTCTCAATTCCCGTTTCGGTTTCTTATTTCTTTTGGCTTGGCTCTCGTTTTAATGGGTTTAGCCGCAGCTTCAACGGTACAAAACGTTTTTCGGACAATGGCACAGGCCATAGGACATGGTGCACAGCATGTGGTGTGCAAGGCAGGATGTGCGTTTTTTCTTCCTCCCTACTCTCTTGTGTGGCCTGTCCGCACTTTCACTGCGCGCTCTATTTACAGTTGAGAAGGACATAGGACATAGGATTTGCTGGAATTGTGTTTGGTAAACATTTGTTGGGCTCTGTTGTTTTTAATAAGAAAATTGGCCAAAGGCCACCACACCAAGGATGGCAGGCAGATTGCTTTTAAATTTAAGTCCCAGTTCTTTTTCGTCTTTGTTTTGTTGGTGATTTATGTGTTTGTTTTGGGTTTTGTGAATGGGTTTTTGTGGGTCAAGCCTGTGGATGAGCCAGCATTTATGGGTATTAGTTCCAGGCAGAAGAGTTTGAATGAGAATTTCGGATGCTGGCTGAATAAACAAAACTACAAATATTATTGCGATTTGAATGTGTTGGGATGAGGAATCGAATAAACTGCGATTCTAATCTGGGGACAGAGAGCTAAGTAAATTCCCCAAGCCAATGCAAATATGAATTGAATTTAAATAAATATGGAACAAAATAAATGTTCCACTGTGTGGGGAGAGAACAAAATAAACATCAAAAGACATCAAGCGATAAAAATCACAGTCATAATAATCACAGGGGAGTCAAGCGTTGTCTAGAGGGGAAACAGGGGAGCCCGTCTCGTTCACTTATCACTGGCATCAAGAGGAAAA
Organism: Lordiphosa stackelbergi; assembly: GCA_018904235.1. NCBI lineage: Eukaryota > Metazoa > Arthropoda > Insecta > Diptera > Drosophilidae > Lordiphosa > Lordiphosa stackelbergi. The sequence goes on from JAEIFU010000441.1 coordinate 108,959, forward strand.
TGCCACAAAAGCGCACGTGAAAAGGGTATCCGCTAGGGGTGAGCTCGTGAGTCACGATCTAAGTATGTCTAGTTTGCATTAAAAGCATCCCTGTTGAGCTCATCCTTGATTTTAGTCAATTTTTGTTTCTAATGAACATCCGTTTTTGTTCATCTATTTTTCTAACATGCCTTAAGCCCTTTCTAAACAAGGCTGCAGTAGCTCAGCAGTATATGTAACTGAGTTTCATACCAACGCATTTTACGCACACAATGCACTTGCCGCTGGGTATAATCAAAATGTTTGATTTATTTGATGTAGTATTTTGAGAGGGATTTATGGGATTTCTGTTTGGCAAGTGCTTTGTTTTATTTTATTTTTGTATGAGAAGCAGGAGTCAGGATGCGCGCCAAAATTAGTGCTACTCACACGAATGTCAGTGATAATGCTGCTGTGTTTTGTTTGCCTTCCCTTAATGATGCAGATTTTGTAATCAATGTGGACTAGTTAGAGGAAGGGATGATATAGATTTCGGTGTAAGCTGACAACCTGCAGAAAACAAAACATAAATCAGAGTCGAAATCAAATTCAACCTTCAGGCCGATTTTGATTTTGTTGTCTAACTGTTACCATGCTACACAATTATCCTGCTTTTACATTTTGTGATTTCAATATGGAGAAACGGGTGGCTCTTATGTGTTAGCCACTAATTTACCTTAAATACTACATATATTTTTGTTATTTCAGTGCTTAAGCATATGTTATGAAATGCTCGCTTACAACTGCACAAAAGAAATCGAGGAGTTAGAGGCCGGGCGAGCCCATAAAATCTGGCGTTGCTGCCATAATCGGAACCTGCCCAATTTGGATCACGTACAGCCCAGAAAAAATATTTTCTTCTTGTACGTCTATTCCGACCCTTAACGATCCCAACAATTTTCAATTAAATCACTTACCGACCAGATCCCTCACTTTTTTCTGCTCCCGCGTGAATCGTCAACTTTTCAGTCAGATATTATACTGCTGTTCGCTGGCTCTCTAAGTTATTTTTTGACCCTTTGAGTTATTTTTGTGACTATATCCGTCTATAATTTATATTTTGAGTTGTGACAATATTTTATCTCTTTGTCAGAATGGAGCTAACATTTTAGAGAGACAGGGGCGCCCTTGCCCATTCCGCAAGACACGCATATGTTGTTGTGGTACGCAAAGGAATAGATTGTGCGTATATGTTTAGCGCACGCCATTAGCCTTCATAAAACAAAAACAAAAACGTATGCGTGCTCTGCGTTTTGTTGTTGCCGCGCTCAGACCTGCAACAACAGCATATGTGCCTCTCTTCTCTCTCTCTCTCTCCGATGTCTCTCGCAAACTCGAATGCAACAACAAATTGCTTATGCGTACGGTCGAACGCTTTTCGCTATCGAGGCAGATCTGCATAGCAACGACCACTCACACACACATCAAAAATCGGTTTTCTCTCTTTATTTCGATTGTTTTTTTTTGCTTGGAATATATTTTACGCATTTGTATTGTATTTGACGCGCTGGTAAGCTGATTCTGGGCACCCCTGCTCTAAAAAGAGAGGTGTTTCAAAGTGTGCTTCTATGTTTGCGGGCAAGCTTACGGCTTATTTGGACACAACAAATTTTAAAGTGAGAGGAGGAGGAAAAAGACCAGTACCAACTTCTATGAGTCCGGATACACGGTTGTCCTTGGAATCAGTTTGAGTCGGGCAATGAGAATACTGGCTATGACATTGAACGATGAGACAGCTAAAGAAGAGCCTCTGGAACAGTTGGTCGGGCTTTGAGAGGAAGGAGGAAACTAAACACCTCCAAATAAAAAGAAGGAAGTATGAACCTAATAAAGACCATGCAACGACCATATAACCCACAGTTCAGTTGATATACAGTTACGAACCGAGTAGCATCTAAATAAAGCGTGAGTTATTACCAAACCCATTTTCCGACCGATCATTTCTATGTCAGCTACAAGAAGTATTCTTCCGATCCGGATTTTCGCGCACATTAGTCGCGCCTTACACTTTCCAAGTAGACATTTCGGACTAAGGTTATTTTTTAGATATTAACGTTGTAAAGAACATTTAAATATCATACGAACCTTGACCAAATTAACTCCAATAATTTTTAAGAGGTCCATCTCAAATTTTAATCTCACATTTATAATTGCAATTTCTATAATCTCTAAAGTTTTCAACATGATCAAATAACAAATATTTAGTGGCGTTATAATAAAACGTTTAATACTTTTCGGATTTCTGCTAACATTATGTTGACATTAATGTGAATGCTCTGTTAAGGCCCTCTAATCTAGACTGCGGTTTTTCACTTAAAAAATCATAGAGAAAAATCGGAAAAAGACATACAAATTTGTTTCCCAATACGAGGGTCGTCCAAGAAGTTCTCGGCCTTCAACTGATGGTGTCTTCCAAAAAGATGTCCCAACTGTGACACTGATTCCGGGATCCCGAGTTATCGGAAAAAAAATATAAGTGATATATAGCAAATTAACACGATTTTTCATCCTCTAAAATTTAATGATACTCCTTATGTAAAATTACGCGCTTAATCCGAAGATGGAGGTACAAAATTTCTCAGTAGAACAGATTTCGAGATAATCCCAAATTACCGTGTTTTGAATTTTCGAAAAAGGACCTCTCACTTAAATTTGAAAAAAACTGTAAATTACACAGTTATTTTCACCAAGAAAATTTTTGTTTAATTTCTTTCTCTTTTGGATGATGTAACCTAATGGATAACAAATTCAAAAAGTGTTCATACATAGAAATCTGTTGGAAATGGTAGAAGTTATTAGCATTTATCTAAAAAATGAACAATTTCACTCTTACCGTTCAAGTGGTATTTAAAATGTCTATGGTCCGTTTTGCTCCGCCGTTTGTGTGCACAGTTTTCCTCTCTCAAGAGAAACCAACAAAAATCACCCATCATGGCCTTATCCCAAAATTCTTGATATCGAGGTTCCGTATTCTTTATTACCTGATGAAATCGTTCACCATGCTTATCACTCTTATCGCCGAGGTTTTCAGGGAAGAAATCGAAATGAGAATGAAATGAAGTTTCAACGATATTTTTACTTCTGTTTGCAATACAATGTGCAGTGTTTGAGTGTAATGCAAATTTAATATAATATACAAAATTTTCCTATTTTCTCATAATTTCTTATTAAATTTTCTACGACTCTCTTTATAGTTAGGAATTCTGGAATTTCCAAGAAATGATGTGACAACACAACGGAACGAATTCTATGCGTCCTTCTCATCCTTGGACAACATTAAATAGAATTGTGAGTCCTCGAAAAGTTTTTTAATTTGCGGCCCAACAAATACACCCTCTTTGATCATTGACCCTAATAGGTAAGAGAACACACTCTTCAGATTTGTAAACGCTTCACCGTCTTTTTGTAGAGCCTTCACAAAATTTTTAAATAAACTCAGTTTTATATGAAGGGGAGGCAGTATAATTTGCTCCTTAGACTTAGTACTCAGACAAACTAAACCGTCTGCTAGCGGAATTGACAACTTATGCCGATGGGTGGGCCAGCGTACGGTGCAGTGTGACTGTTCAACGCCAAAATACCACCCTTTATCAAAATACCAACAAATGTGAAACGGTCTTACTGCTCTGATTTGCTTGCATTTGAATTTAGTTAATTGTTTTTGCAAATATTTAGGGATTTGTGGAGGATATATGGAATGTAGAAGTCAGGGCATGAAAATCTTACCGTTGGTTTCAATTAGCCAATCGATGAGTTTTCGAGCTTTTCTGCGACATTCATGGGTGGGTGTCGGAAAAATTACAAACTATTTTTCGCTACCACCCCATCCGAATTGAATCAACTGTTTGTGCCTGTCAAGTTACAAGTTTTCCGATGGGTATGAACGGAAATTTTAGTTTGTCTGAGTTCGACCGATCGTAGAGGCCTGTCGGAATTTTGCGAAAGCTTTCCGACACCCTTTTTTTATATGGAGTTGACACCCAGCTAAAGCAATTTAGTTGGTCTGAGATAACTATAAACTAAAAATGACAATCGGCTCGAACTTTACATTTTCGTGGCCAACTATGTCATTCTTTCCGAACGTAGTGATCGTGGCGTGCCCGACTGTCCCATTTGCACAAAAAACACATGTGTTTGGCATATCCTTGTTGCAATCCTGAAACTATTGCAACAACTTTGAGGTCTGCTCAAATTTTCCAGTTATGTTCCTTGTAGTTAATAAAATCAAGCAATATGGCCATTGATTCATATGATTCTTTTATAATAACGGCATGCGCTAGCGGTATCGAAGGCTTGATGTTTTACCTGGTGCAACAATACCGCTTTTAGACTAAGATTGCGATAAACAAACGACACTCGACTAAACTCCTGAAATAAACCACACACATCATTGCAATAACAAATATTATTTTATTTTCAAGTAACACTTCGCAAAGCGCATTTGCCGATATAGTACGTTATTTTGACATCAAACTTTAAGCGCGTGATTTTACATAAGAAGTGACATCAAATTGTAGTAGCTAAAAAAGTTTAATTATTTGTAAGCTTGTGTAACCGTTGGACGTTCAGACAGTAGCCATATTAACTATGCGTCGATTAGAACTTATTTCATCAAAATCGGTTCAGTACAACTTGCGCAATCATTGTCACAGTTTTGGAAAACGTGGCGTAAAGTTGTAAGCCTCTAAAATGGCTATATCTTCTAAAGTACTTTGAATTTAAGAAAAATCTTTTTTGCATACTAGAGGAGGGCCTTAATTAAGAAAAGAGAAGGCTTTTAAACATACATATATCTTAATAAGTAAATGGTATATCGAGTAACGGGTAAGTCGGTCACCGGTGACTTTCACTTACGCTCTCAAAACTATGATGGAATATAACCTTTTTGTCTCAGACTTCAACAACTACTCTGTTTATACATTTCCACGAATTATACCTTATTTGACGCTGAACTAAAGTAACTTTATGAAAAGGGGCCTGAACTGAGAACTATGAATTTTTTGAATAAAAATTATCAATTTTTTTATAAGCTAGTTCCATATAAAGTTGTAAGAATAATGAATTCGACTGTACAAAAGGACGAAAAAAATCTGAAAAAATTGGGAGAAGAAAACTCGCAGCAAAAAAGCTTAAAAATCATAACATATAACCATTTTTCATTCTGTAAATAATCGTGGAGATGCCCAATAATTCAACTTTTCTCGATCACTTGAGGTTCCCATCTCAAGCGGCTGCTCTGTTCGTGATTTCTTTCTGATGCTGATGATAAGGTCGTCGCTGGTGCCTGCGCGCCATCGTTTTTGGGGCGTAATCAATTATGCGGCTTCAAAAAGGTAAACACGCAGCCTCCTCTAAAAAATAAGCTGAAAAATAATGTTGATACCTCGGGCCTGGCCCCAGAGCTGCTGCCGTTGACAGTGGCGGCTCCTACCGAGCTGATGTCTCGTCTCGTTTATCGATAAGCATTTTAGCCTCTTTAAGCCAACTGATTAATGTTGATTATTATTTTTTTCAAATGGGATTTTTGGGGTTTTAAATTAATGCTCTTTAAACATTCATTTGTTTTGCTTGATAAATGAATGTGAAATGTATGGCAAGGTACTTGTCCTTTTTTTAATGAAAGATCTGCCAAAGTGTTGAATGCGTTTGTCATGGGTTGACACTTTCCGTAGTTGAGACGAGGTGAAAATGTCAATTAATGAATGCTTGAAGTGGGATAAGGAGAGAGTATTCATTGTAATGGCAGCACAGACAGTGATAAATGGTTAATGTATTGTTTAAATATTTAACACTTTCCACAGATTTAAATATTGTGGGCTCTAACTGGGCTCTAAAGTACTTTGTAACTAAGCTCGGAATTGCAGTACAAAATACCTGATTTTCTTCTCTGCCGCATAATCTTCATGGTCATAAAAAAGAATTATATCTAAGTCATAAACAGCTTGAATCTAAAGCACCTTATTTGTCAGTTGAGTAACTCAAAACATCTTTGACTCCAACTCAACAACATTAGCTCTGTGTACCCAAGGATGTCTCCTTGGCAAAAACCAAACTAACTATATTTATGTACCGTACATATATATATACTTCATACAACTGTCGGGCCATCATCAACGGGGGAAAGTGTTGACAAAAGCTGCCGACAACATCAGACGTCAACAGATGCGGTCTACAAATCCAAGGTATTTGCTGCGGAAATAAACTGCGCCAACTTGCAGCAACTTTTTTTTTCCTATTTGCTCCTCCTTTTTATGGCAGCGCGGAAAATTGGAAGTGGGGGAATAAAATTTGCCCAAGTTGTCTAAACATATTAAAAAAAAGCAAGCAAAAAAAAGTAGTGAAAGAGATAATATACTGGAGTGAAGAGGAACTGTAAAAATTCGTTGCCAAGTGAAATAAAATAAATAGAAAAAACTGAGTCGAGTTGAGTTTGCCTTTATGGTCGCAAACTTTTTTCCTTTGCAGCTGCGTTTCTTAGCTCAGAAATCACAACTTGGCAAACCAGCAGGCGGGCGGGGGCGGCGTGTGGGCGTGGCTCGGTCCTATTTAGCATAAACTTGAACTCGTCGCTTCTTTTTGGAGAACTACCAAACATGGCTAAACCTAATTTCGTATGCAGAACTTGGCCAGTCCAAAAAGCCATGGAAATTCGGGAAAGGAGATTTGGATACGAATTCGGAATCCCAGAAATCACGACAACTAACTGAATTTTATGGCAAAATAATCATTGGCACTCGTGTGGCCTATTGATTAGCATTGTGTGCTAGTATCTGTTAGTAAGTGTAGCTAGGTGGGCCTTATGCTAATGCCCCACCCAAGTTGCAGGTGCAATGTGCGTTAGGCATTTGCATGCAAATTAGTTTTAGAGCTGCAACGTGGCCGAACTTCAGTTTATTTCATACCAGGTTGCCCAACTTCAGCTGGCGTTTGTGTTTGTTTTAAGACAAATTCAAAGTCGAGGCGGGTCTCGTCTTGTCATACGTTTATCCGACTTGCATAAATCTCAATTTAGCCACATTTTTGCCTACCCACACGCAGGTACTTTGCATTTGCATTGCCCGTAAAAATCCCCCACACAGACAGAACTCTGCCTACTGCAAGGCTTTTTAATCAATTTCTGTCAGTGGGACTGTCAGTTGAGCTCTTCTCTACCTTTCACGTTCTATGACAATTGTGCGCATAGATTTCCTTTAACATATCACTGTCCAACATGCTGGGCCCCGTTTTCTTTGTTTGTATTTTTGTATTTTTTGCCCTGAACTTGGTGATTTTTAATTATGATATGAAACATTTCCGCAGCCGATAAAAATCTAAAGCAAATTGTTGCACAAATGTTTCCTTTCCTTATTTGTCTGGCAACATTGAAAAGGCATTCAGCGAGAGGAAAAAGGAGGTGGAAGGGAATTCACGCTGATGCCACTGACCCAATGAGTTAGTTTTTAGTTTGTTCAACTCCGTTGGAATACTTATGAGAATACAGGGTGTGACTTAACTAACGGAATGAGCAAAACTGAACATGTCTTTAAACATAATAACCGAAACGCGTTGCTAAGCCGAAATCAGTTATTGCTATATAACCTGCCAAAAACGGAAAGGAAACGGACTTTACGTAGAGCTTACAACCAGAGTTTTGAAAATGAGGTTTGGCAAAGTCTACATTAACTAGCGGGGTTTTTTTGCTCGGTGATTTCTAAATAATATGATTTCAAACAAAGCTGCATAATTTGGTCAACGACTATATCTTATGCCGGTGATAGGAACGATCGGTCAAAAAATGGGTCTCAGTGGAAAACATAGATTGCCTTTTAAGTTTTTCATACTAGCGGGATCATATAATATATTGTTTACTAGCTGACCCGGCAAATGTTGTTCATTCATATAAATTGTTCTAGTAAATATAACAAATCTAAGGCCTTTGATTTTGAAGGTTGAATTAAATTGCTGACCATTTGCCGCTGTATTGTGCATTATTTCTGTTGCTCCGAACGAAGTCATTTCAAAGCATAAATTAAATCTACACAGAGGGAAAAACGAGAACATTGGACTCAAAACGAGCACAAAACAGTATGCATGAACGGGTTTTCTCATTTGTATTACAATGTTCTCACTTCAACAACAATTTTTTGAGAACGCAAAAACTCAAATTGAGTTGATATTGTTCCATTTTTGAGAACATGTTTTGACTTAATATTGTTTCGTTTTCAAGAACATTTTAAACTCAACTTGGAAACAAAATTTGATTGAACTTGGACCAGGTGTGGGCGGATTCTTTACAATTGGGTGGAATAGGAAACGGGGAAACCCGATTTTGTTGTTGTTTAAATCAAATATTTTCCGACCACCTTGTTCTTATTTTAAGTGAAAGGCAACTTATTTTTTGAAAAGGTTTTTCCCTCCTTGTACGAATGGACTTCAGCAACAGGTTTGAACTATGATCCGTGCCTATGAGCAAGCCGTTCAATGATTCTGGTGGCGTCTCAATTTCCGGTACTTGCACTTTTTTACTGTAACACACATACATACAGACAGGCCAAATTGGAACGATTGATGATAAGCGATATTCCGATATTTTAGTAATTTACAAAATTTTTAAAATGATAAAACACAGACTGACACATATGAGCAGCCTGCTGCGTCGTCATTCATAAGAATGCTTTTCAGAGAAACACCCAAATCACCTAGCGTTACGAAATATAGTTAATATCCTATTCTACACCGGCCATATATATACCTATGTACCCACTTACCACCCACATCCCATGCACTTCCCACCCACTTTCAAAACAACTTACCACGCAAAGCCCACCCCTTCCCACACACTTTCCGCTCACTTCCCGCCACATCTCAGCCACTTCACATACACTCCAGAGCAAATTACCAACGACATTCCCCCACTTCCCATCCACATAACATCCACATCCCACCCACTTCCCAGAGGATTCCGGCGATAAAAAAAATGAAAACCCTACAAACCGAGTTTTCAGTCAATCAGATAAAAATTAGTTTTTTTGCATATTGAATTTTCCGGGCATTTTTCACACTTCCGACATTGGAAAATCACACTTCAAATTATTTCGTCATCTATTCTTACAAACCAAGTTTCAAATCAATCGGATGAAAAATAGTTTTTTTCATGTGAAATTTTCCGTGCGTTTTCCCAGGGGTGGATTTTCCCACATTGGAAAATCAAATTTCAAATTATTATGTATTTTGTCCTTGCGAACCGAGTTTCAAGTCATTCGGATGAAATATGTTCTTTGCTTGCGGAATATTCCGGGAATTTTCCGACCATAGGGTTAAATTTTGCCAACATCGGAAAATCATACATCAAACAATTTCGTATTCTATCTTTACAAACCGAGTTTTTAAGCCAATCGGATGAAAAATAGTTATTTGCAAGCAGAATTTTCCGGCCATTTTTCAATATCTGGAAAACACATGTCGAATTATTTCGCGTATTATGCCTATAAACCAAGTTTCCAGCCAATCAGATGAAAAATAAAATATTTCCCATACAAACTTTTCCGACGCTTTTCCGACTTTTCCGGGTGGAATTTCACAAAACCCCGTCTTAGTACGCACTTTCAACACTAACGGAAACTCCTTTCCAAACTACAGCCCTCTATCTCTTACCGTGAAGGCTGTGCAATGATTGCTAATCAGTCAGTCAGGACACACTCTTTTATAGATATAGAGATAAACTCAACCAAATTTTGTAATCTATATTAGAGTGTCCCAAAACATAAGGGGAAACCATTTTTTTTCCGAAATCAAATACAGGGTTGTCCATATTCGACGGACCCATCTGGCAACGCCATAACTTTTGACAGAGATGTCAGATCGCTTAATGACATACCGCGCTTGAAGCGTCAGTCCAAGCAGATTTTTACCATGAATAACACCAAACTCTGAAATAGTTGAAATTTACATTCAACAGAACAAGTCAATTGTGAAAACTCAACGTGCTTTTAAAAATTTAACATTTTAAAAAATGTCACATTGAATGGGACCGTAAATAAGCAAAATTGCCGTATTTACGCCACTGAAAATCCTCAGGAGATTCAAGAAGTGCTCTCTTCATGACGAAAAAGTCACAGTTTGGTGCGGCGTTAGTGCGAAAACGGTCATTGGGCCGTTTTTCTTCCAAAATGAAAATGGCCATGCTGTTACCATCAACCAGGAGCGTTATCGCGACATGATGACCAATTTTGTGATGCCAATTATTCGTCGAAAGCGTATGAGGCAGTTCTGGTTTCAACAAGACGGCGCTCCACCGCACACAAGTCGCATAACAATCGATTTTCTGAAGAAATTGTGTCCGGGCCGTTTGATGTCGAAAAGTGGTGATTTGGACTGGCCAACGCGTTCGCCCGATTTGACGCCGCCTGACTTCTTCTTGTGGGGATATTTGAAGTCAAAGGTTTACGTTAACAAGCCAAGGACCGTAGAAGAGCTCAAGGACAACATTCGTGAAGAAATAGCCGCTATTCCGGCCGAAATGTTGGCGAAATCGATGGAAAATGCTGCAAAAAGGGGCACAATACGCCATCAACGCCAGAGGCGGCCATTTGAGAGATATCATATTCAAAAATTGATGTAAACAAATCTACTTGGAACAAATTAAATGATTAAGATTGCCAACCGCCAAATTTTTTATTTTTTTCTTTGATTTTTTTAAAAAAAACATGGGTCCGTCGAATATGGGCAACCCTGTACGCATCCCTGAATACAACACTATAAAAAACCAAGCCATAAGACATTGTAAGCATCACCTTATACCCAATTTTTCAAATGAAGCTCCGGTTCGCGTTTTATGGGTACTTTTGTACTTGCAACACACAACTACAACAATTTTAAATTAGTTTTTAATGGTTCAAGATAAAATTCTCAAAAATTCAGAAAATGTGGACTGGGTCATTGGGAACGCAAAATTAAAAATTCAATTCAATCGTGCAATCGGTTAAGGTTCTTTCAGAAGGGGTTAAGCCTTTGCTCAGGAATATTTTGAAAAGCGCACGGTAGATTTTTATTAAAATCGGGTTTTATGATGGGCTATTGCATGTCCCTAAGAGATGGTATGCCACAGCCAAAAAACCGCGATATGGAGTAACATGTTTAGACTCATGCTCAAATCTATTCATATATTCCATAAACCAGATCTAAAATAGACAGATTAGCGTTTTCAGTTTTGCCAACGAAGGCTTGTTTGCACCAGCAATTGCCTTTGAACAACTTTGAACAGACCATTTGGGTATTACAAGCTTCCGAAAAATTATGAAATTATTCTTATAAGTAAAATTCGTCATTGCCACCAAGAAAAAAGCAAAATATAAATTGGAATTGTCTTTGGTTGACAGACAAGATGGCCTGAGCTGAAGTATTTAAACGATATGATCTGTTTTCTTGCTGCTAATGAAGCACTTTTAGAATTTATTACTCTATTATGATTAAGCAGGATCAGAATTTAAAGTGAAGTGGTTCATCTTCATATTATGTTGTGTTTGCTATAACCAAAGGACAAGAAAACAAAAGCACATCGACTCGTTAGCGTCAGCCTCAGAGAGAAAGTACTGAAATGCTTCAATGCAATTCGTCACGGGTTACTATAATCCTACCTTCTTGAAAGTTTATTTATAACTGTTTTGTTTTAAAAAGTAAAAAAAATTAGGGTTATAAGTTAGACTTTGATTTTTGGGACACCCTAATCTATATTCCAAACATATATTTATTCAGAGAGCTCAGTTCAAGAGAGATTTTATTATTAGTTTGTTCTAGACCCTACCAATGCTTTCTTTTTCCGCTCTTGGGGGTGTATTTTCCAATACTTTGCTTACAAACTTCGCATACTATTGTCCATCACACCGGTGTTCACCACACTTCAACGAATGGGTGCTACAACAACAGTCTTAACCTTAATTTTTCAACATGCCATTCACTGCGTCGCAGAGTCGCTACTTGCCTTTGTTATTGTTTTATTTAATTATTGTCGCAGTTGTCATTGGAGGGCTTTTTTGACTGTGGTGAGTACCGAGCCCGACGCGTCTAGTTAGCCAGCAGCCTGGCGGATGCATCACTCTGTGACGGGGGTCACCAACGAGGAGCTGCGAGTTGGCTTTAGGCGCAGTAAGCCAGGATCGCGCTCTTTCACATACGCCCGCATTAGGTCCAGGAAATATTTGCATTTTGGTGTAGTATATTCCCGATGGACCGCGAAGTATATAGCACCTTTGGTTCCTCGCTTTTAATTTAACTTCTGCTGATGGTTTAAGTACAAGAAGAGCGACGTGACATTAAGTGGAGTCAATGTTAGTTCAACTGTTCAAAGTAAAAAGAGGCCCACAGCCTATTTACGTAGACTCCACGAATGTGCATCAGTTCTAAGCTGCAAACATGCAAAATGTTAAGTATGGCTAAATCGTAACTTCTACTTTTTCTGTTCTAAATTTTTGTGTGAATCTTTTACTGTGTAGGCTGTGCATAGTACGCCAATAAATCAGGATTAACTAAGTATTTAAGACTCTTGGAGTTCTTTGAACTGTGGGGATTTTAATTTTTAAGAGAGAACGACGAATTTAAGCTGACTAAAAATTGCTTTTCAAGATTCGAACTCGTCTAAATTTGTTTGGAACTAGGTTTTTTTTTTTTTTTATACCCGTTACTCGTAGAGTAAAAAGGGTATACTAAAGTCGTGCAAATGTATGTAACAGGCAGAAGGAATCATTTCCGACCATATAAAGTATATATATTCTTGATCAGCATCAACAGCCGAGTCGATTTAGCCTTGTCCGTCTGTCCGTCCGTCCGTCCGTCCGTCCGTCCGTCCGTCCGTCTGTATGAACACCTAGATCTCAGAGATGGTAAGAGATAGAGGTTTGACATGTATGGGACAAATGCTTCTTTTATCTGCACGCAGATCAAGTTTGTTTCAAATTTTGGCCACGCCCCCTCCCGCCCCCGCAATTTGGATAAATGTTATATCTCCTACAGTTTTAAAGATAGAGGATTCTTACATTCTAGAGATAGTTAGTAATTAGCAAAATGAATTGATTTGCAAAAGAAATGATAAAGATCAGATGAACGGTTCTCAAGTTATAAGCAAAAAACTGAACCTAGCCCTCCCCGCTACCACCCTAAAAAATGTTGCATACTTTTTGGATGGTCACTCTCAGGAACGCGGGAACACTGTTAAACATGTTTTTTCATGAGTAACGGGTATATCGAAGTCGGTTAGAGCCGACTTTAACTTACGCTCTCGTTTTTTTAAATCAAAGAAAAAAATAAAAATTTGGCGGTTGGCAATCTTAATCATTTAATTTGTTCCAAGTAGATTTGTTTACATCAATTTTTGAATATGATATCTCTCAAATGGCCGCCTCTGGCGTTGATGGCGTATTGTGCCCTTTTTGCAGCATTTTCCATCGATTTCGCCAACATTTCGGCCGGAATAGCGGCTATTTCTTCACGAATGTTGTCCTTGAGCTCTTCTACGGTCCTTGGCTTGTTAACGTAAACCTTTGACTTCAAATATCCCCACAAGAAGAAGTCAGGCGGCGTCAAATCGGGCGAACGCGGTGGCCAGTCCAAATCACCACTTTTCGACATCAAACGGCCCGGAAACAATTTCTTCAGAAAATCGATTGTTATGCGACTTGTGTGCGGTGGAGCGCCGTCTTGTTGAAACCAGAACTGCCTCATACGCTTTCGACGAATAATTGGCATCACAAAATTGGTCATCATGTCGCGATAACGCTCCTGGTTGATGGTAACAGCATGGCCATTTTCATTTTGGAAGAAAAACGGCCCAATGACCGTTTTCGCACTAACGCCGCACCAAACTGTGACTTTTTCGTCATGAAGAGGCACTTCTTGAATCTCCTGAGGATTTTCAGTGGCGTAAATACGGCAATTTTGCTTATTTACGGTCCCATTCAATGTGAAATGGGCTTCATCGGACATGATAATTTTGTTCCAAAATTGCTCGTCATCTTCGGCCATTTCGATGACTCTTTGGGCCCATTCCAATCGACGAGGCTTGTCCGCAGGCAACAATCTTTGCGTCAATTGAATTTTGTACGGGAACAAATGCAAATCAACGCGAATAATCCGTTGTAAAGTGGACCGAGCCATGCCCAACTGCTGAGAACGGCGTTTTTGGGATGTTCTTGGGGACCTCTCAACACTGGCTCGTACGGCAGCGATATTCTCGGCCGATCGCCTTGGTCGACTTTTATTTGGCCTCTTCGGATTAGAAAGAGCCTCACCAGTCGAAAATTTTTTCGTATAAACGCTTAATGGTGTTCTTAGAAGGCGCACTTTTCACATTTTTTAATTTTTTAAAAGCACGTTGAGTTTTCACAATTGACTTGTTCTGTTGAATGTAAATTTCAACTATTTCAGAGCGCTCGCGTGGCGTGTATTGTTCCATGGTAAAAATCTGCTTGGACTGACGCTTCAAACGCGGTATGTCATTAAGCGATCTGATCTGCATTTCCAGATGGGTCCGTCGAATAAGGGCAACCCGTATATATATAGAAACGTTTCTGTGATATGACTCTCAACCCCTTTTGAACCAGAGAATCTGTAAAGTATTTACTTACGCAGACTACATGTTTAGCTTAAATAATTTCTAACATGAGATATTTTCTGAGCCGGAAACATAGCTAACTTTATACCACCAACCTACACACCAAATTTGCAGTTCACAGCTTAAAAATTTCGAAATAATTACTCTGAATGACTTTAAAATCGCTTTCGAATCGGTTCACAGACTTGGGACATACCCTCTGAATCTTTCCTGATCATGAAATATATTTTTACCCGATAGCCTCTGCTAGTGCATCCTGTTTAATGCAAATCAATAAGCAGGAAACTAGTCTTCATTTAACTCCTTTGTTTCCCCTTTCTACTTATCATATGACCGTTCCGCCAGATTAGGACCTCACAGTCTGTGAGTACTTAAGCCAACCGGCACTTAAAGTACCAGTTTTGGCCATTTTATTGCGTGGGCTGGGCCATCAACTCCTTCATCTCCATTTTCCATCATGTTTCAGCTCCATTGGCCACTGCTTCATGCTGTGCCCGCCACAGCCGCATCATGACGCATTGCCTTGTTGCCATAATGACTCCAACCACACAAAGATCGTGTTTTGGGAGGCTTCCCGTCGACTGCAGCTTGTTTGTATCGCGTATCGCGTTACTTATGCAAATAATTTCAGTGGAAATGAGAAGACATGAAATCTCTTCTTGGCCTCATCTTGAATAATTTTTGTGTCTTTTTCAGTTTTGTGTTGTAATTTAATAACCAGGCAAAGTCATATTTTGCCTCCTGCTGCTTAAGGCCTGCGGCTCCGCAAGCAAGAAATCTGAAGGAGGTGCAGAGGCGCGGTAGAGGTGGAAGTGGAAGTGGAGGGAGGAGGTGGCGTAGGTTGCTGCTGTGGCTTTTTAAAGCACTTGTGCAATAAATTAAAAAGGCGATTTTGTGTCGTTGTCTCGTTGGTGTGGTTGTTGCTGTTTGCTGTTGGTGGAGGCAGCAGCAAGTGGTGGCAGACATGCAGATTTTTGACATACTTGTTTGCATTTTGCTGCCTGTGCCCGCCTGCCTGCTGCATCAGCAGCATGTCGCCGTTGCAAGCCAACCTCAAAAAAAAAAAAACTGTTGCTGATGCTTTTACTGTTGCTTTTGGCTGCTGGCGTCGTTGTTCGAAATGTGCTACGTCATTTTTGCCTGCGGCTGTGCACTGAGAAAAATCCTTAGACCAATTTCACTGAGTGACCAAATGTGGAGTTACCCCATCAAGTTGTCTGTCTGTCTCACAGCCAGCTTACGGCCGCGGAAACAACAATACAAATAAAGAAAATATTTCTCAAGCCACAACAATCATAACAAACAAAAGGAAACCCGATTATTGCCTGCGATTTTTTCAAAAAGAAATCATTCGTCCCGCAACAATAAAATCTACATTATAGACGACGCATACACAGCTTTGTTGTTGCGAATTTGCAAGAGGCATAGGAGAGACAACACAAATAATGTGATTGTTAGGCTTAATCTGTGTGTGAGAGTCAGTGTATTTGCGAGCGGTTATAGCTATGCACTACCTGTGTATCTCTATGCGCAAAGCAACTAACAAGTGTGCGGCGTGCGCATAGCCTGTGGGCACCCTTTTTCTTTCTAAAACTCAAAATTAAAGCCACATTTAATTTTTCAGTGTTTTTTTCTCTGTGTATTGAAGATGAGCGCTTTCAGTGACATGCCTGGCCCTACTCCATCTTGCAATTGCAGCCATGACATTGCAGTTGGTGGCTCAGTAGTAGTTGTTGTTGCTGTTGTCGCTGGCGTCTCTGAATCTGAATCTGGACAGATGCCTGGCTGTGCCCTGGACGCGATGTCCCGCCTGGGTGTTGCTGTCAGCTTATGTTCGGACCCCTTCCCTTCCGCCAAGCGAGTGGAGTTTAACAAACCCGTAGAAAATTGTTTTTCAAGCTGCAGTGTCGGGATTTATGTGCGTCCGGGTTTTGCAACTCTTCCATCAGCTGACTAAGGCCATTTAGTGGCTGATGCTTTCATTTGACCCACTTTTCAGTTTATGATTGCTTCGCATTATAAGCTGGCCAGTAAATGGGCTCAGTTATTGGGCTGCTTGATAAGTGAAGGCACCTGCTCTTTGGTATCGGCTCCTGCAGTGTGCCTTGTCAGGCAGCACAACACAAAACGACCAAAGCCAAACAAGTTGGCACTAGTCACAGCAGGCGGACAAATTGTCGTTACCCAGAGTCAGAGTCAGAGTCCAGGCCTGCACACACACAGAAGAGGAGAAATGCAAAATTATGACAACTGCATTTGCAGTAAGCTCAACCTCAGCATCAGCAGGGGTTCCCCGCAAGACCCGACGCCTCCTTCATTTTGCAAGTGTCAAAGTTAACTCGAAATTATTGTTGGCTAAACTTTTGTGGCGCTTACGTACGAACGTCGCAGGTCCTTCCGTCTAGAATTTATTGTTTGTGGTGTTGGACCAGTTGCTGCTTTCTTTTTGCATTGCTTTGTTTTGTCGTCCTGGTCAGGACCTTGTGCCTGGGCTTAATCAACTGCAATTGCTGCAATTTTGTGGCAAAAGCATTTTTGCATTTTCATTCTGTTTTGCTTTGTCCAATTTCAGGCCTGACTGCAGTTATATTAAAAAGTTTTGATTGTTGACGTTGCGGTCTCAGGCTTGGGAAGGACATATATGTAGTTGGCCAGTGCCTAAGCTTTCCATGATCATAATTTGCTAGAAAAAGAGCAACAATCTTTGTCGCAAAATTTGCCCAATGCCATTTGGTAAACTGTTAAAAAGTTATTTTGAATTGCTTTATTTTTCAAATCTAACAGGCAAATTAATTTACGAGTTTTGGGTTATTGTAAATTTATTCGTTTGTTAAGTTTGTGTGTGTCAAATTTATTTAACTCGCCTTTACTTTGCATCATTGTGGAGCCTTTTTAAAACTTATTTTAGTTCAAGTATGTGCATAAGGCATTATGTATTTCAGCAAATTAATTAGCACAAACTATTTAATTTCAAGCAAATAAAAATTCGCAAGTATTTGTACAAGGTTTCTTATAGAGTTTCAAAATGTATATTGATTATTCTCTTAAATTAATAGGGGTATTCCTGAAGGATATTTGGACTCTGCTGTTATTTCAACATGGAGAACGTTGCAAGATTCTGCTCTTCAAGATAATAAAATAAATATTTATTGAACGCATTTTTGAAAGATTACGAGTCAGTTTATAGGGATTAAAGGTAAGTGGTCTACAAGGGACGGAGTCAAAAATGCTGCAGTTTTGAGACCTTGTGCTTGACTTAATCAAAAGATATTAGGCATGTTAGGTGCAGATTTGTAGTATAGAGATGGGCGAATCAGTTATTGTTATAAATTTATAAAATATTAGTATTAACAAGTTATAACTAAATGTGATTCAATCAATGACCGTGTTCAGCAGATCAACTTGCTCCATGATCAAGTATAAATTGTCAAAAATCTTCCTACTAAACTTGAGTAATCATAATAGCCAATTTGAGGTATCATGATACAGGAGCATGTATCAAAGAAATAGTATGCTACTTTAAAGTGATACTGCTCCCTCCAACAGCAAAAACTACTAGATGCAAAACTTTTTTCTGATACCTGCTCAAAGATCAATTGTTCTGCTGAACAAGCCAAATGCCTTCTATTACTACCATGATACAACTATATAAGGTATGGCATTCAGAGTTTATCGAGTACTGATAGCTTTTCCTAAAATCGAGAGAGTGAGAGAGAATAAAACAAAAAGCAAAGCACCCTCAGATATACAAACAAATAGTATATGCATTAATAAACTTTATTGGTATTCGCATGGCACCTTTTAAAAGAAGCCTGCGATTATTTTTATCGCCTTGCCCCGAATGCCTTTCGCAAATAAGTGACCACACTTTTCTGCTTTCTTCATCTTTTGGAGCACGTCTCATTGTTATGTTAGTTAATTTACATCCTAGTTCCCCAGCCAATTCACACCGAATGCTTGCCGAAGTCATGCTTCATTGTGTGTTAGAGAGACACTGTCACATTTTCGTGCTGGCTTCTTGGGGAACCCTGCTTTACGTCAGTGGCGGCCAAATAAAGAGAATAGTGTGCTTGTGTTGGTGAACAAGAGAGCTCTCTCCAGAGCACAGTCGTTTTACTTGCAAGTCAGTGCGCACCGATTCACACAATCCAGAGTTCGGCTCGCGTTTGCATAAAAACACGACTGATTTCGTCTTCGGCACTTGTTTACATCGACATACGCAACAGTATTGGCTCGACATTTTTACAAACTATGAATAAAGTAGACAAAGAAACAAAAATTAGTGCGCACACAGCCTTTTCAATCAAATGACAGCAACACAATGAAAATTTGGAGTCCCGAAAAGAGAGCTCTCTTAGAGAGCACGTTACCTTATATAGTTGTCTCATGCCCAGCGGCGCAAATTTGCATTACATTAGATTACTAATACGTTACTTTACCATCAGTGTGAATGAAATAATCCCATACAATCTGCATTACTTTGCCATGTGCATGGCCGCTTTGTAAGCGGGCTGCCGACAACCTGCATTGCTAGGTATTGAGGATGTATGCCAGAGCCGCACAGTCCTCGGATTCCCATTACGAATGCGTACATTATTTTTAAAATTGTAATGCAGAATGTTCGCAGTCTGTTTGTTTTTCATTACAATCTCTCTAACAAAAATCAGCGATTGTAGTGCATTACATTTTCGACAGTCGTAATGCATATTTTCCACAGAACACGTTGAGCTCTGCGCCGCTGGGATGATTACTTACTACCTTCAAAGTATGCTTTATGTCATTTTATAATTATCAATACGTAGACATTGTAGTCAAATATGGCAGAATCATACATAATCCACACGAAATATTTACAAAAATTGTTGCAACCACAAAATGAAATGGGAGGCAGGCAGTAAGGCAGGAAGAGACATGCGGCGATCTGGAACAGAATCTTGAGGCACAATTTCTTCTTCTAAATAACGCTCCACTTTAATAAATTTTGGGAAAATGCTGAGCGCTGGGGCGAAATCATTGCGGGCTTTACCTTAAATGAATCAAATAGTTTGTTTCATCTATTTCTTTTCTTGATATAGTTCTCGCCACCATACCAATAATTTTATTCTTCCTGCGCCGCAAAACGTACTAGCCCGTTTCCTTTGTGCGCTGTTTCAAGGTGCTTCTTCAAATTTTAGTCGAGACTTAATCTTGCAGCACATATCTTGCACTTGGCAAATCCGACATTGTTTCCAATTTTTCATTAACAATATTATACTAGACAACTTTTAATTTCCTAGGTCATAATGGCGCCAAGAGCAGGACAATCTCTTGTACTATTTCTAAACTGAAGCATCTTTGCCACTGAGATCGAACGGATAGACTAGCCTCCATACAGTTTGGAGCTAATTTGTAATGTTTCCAAAACCGTGGTCCAACTCGACATAATTTTTTTTTCGTCCCATCGAAGTCAATTTTTTTTTTAATTTTGTTTAAAAGGTGTAAAAACGTTTCCGCGGCTTTTCGATTTAATATTATCAGCATCTCCGACCACATAAATTATATATATTCTTGATCAGCAAGACGAGCTGAGTTATATAGCCATGTCCGTCTGTCCGTCCGTCTGTCCGTCCGTCTGTCTGTTTGTTTTTTTGTTTTCTCCGCGCAGTTTTAAAGCTATCGTAACCAAACTTTGCACGAAGTCATTTGGTACAAATACGCTGCCATTTGTCGGAACCACCGGATCGGACGACTATAGCATGTAGCTGCCATAGGAACGATCGGTTGAAAAAGTAGTTCTAGTGAGAAAAACTTTTGTTTTCAATGCTATCGCTCCCAACCCTCGTATTTATGAGTTCTTTATGCTTTCACATAATTTCAGCAAGTTTTATGCAAATCGGGCAACTATATAGTATAGCTGCCAGTACAAAAGATAGGTCTGAAAAAAGTTTAAGTATGAAAATCTTTTTTGTTTTCAATGCTATCGCTCCCAAACTCGGTACTGATTAATATGATATGCTAACACATAATTCTGTCAAGTCTGATCCAAATCGGATGACTATAGCATATAGCTGCCATAGGAACGATCGGTCGAAAAATAGTTTTAGTGAGAAAAACTTTTTTGTTTTCCATGCAAACGTTTCCAAAGCTCGTAATTATTAGTTGTTTATGCTTTCACATAATTTCAGCAAGTTTTATGCAAATCGGGCCACTATATAGTATAGCTGCCATACAAAAGATAGGTCTGAAATAAAGTTTTAGTATGAAAAATTTTTTGTTTTCAATGCTATCGCTCCCAAAATTGTAACTGATCGATACGATATGCTAACACACAATTCTGCCAAGTCTGATCCAAATCGGATGACTATAGCATATAGCTGCCTATGAAATTATCGATATATGCTGGAAAGGTCGAGAAATTAGTTCTAGTAAGAAAACTTTTTTTTGTTTTCAATGGTAGCGTTTTTTGTACGTGCCAATTATGAATATTATCTGTCTCAACACAAGTTTGGAGAGTTTGATCAAAATCGGATGAATATATCGTACAGCTGCCATATAAAAACTGGCAGGAATATCATGCTCCAGGGTATATAAACTTCGGTCGAGCCGAAGTTAGCTTTCCTCTATTTTTTTTTTTAATTTTAACCATCTTGTTAAACTGCATCACTTGTTTTTAATTTTTTTTTTTTTTAAATTTTTTTTTATTTAAAAATTTACGAAAAAATGTATATGAGCAAAAGCAAAGCCAAAACATATGGTTTATTTGTACATTTTTCTTTAAAAATGTTGATTTGAAAACTTAGGAAATCGTGGTTATTGACCAAGTTATAAGTAAAATTCAAAGACAATACAGAAAACCCGATTTTAGAGAAAAAATTCGGTTTGCGAACGTCTAAACGTTTGAAAAATTGAAAAGAAAATCTAAAAAATACTTTTTGCTATAAGAATTTAGAAAAAGTCAAAAAGTGCAAAAAAATTTTGTGTCCACGTCGCTGCCGCATTGCGGTTTTGTATACAGGGTGATGCATACAAAAGTCCCTTGTATCAGAATTTAAGGGTCTAATGCCGAGCTTTCTTTGAATGGAAAATCTCTCGTCTCAAAATTTTGATATCAGGAAAATTTTGAAACCTTGTATTTGGTAAAACTTAAAGAAATATTCGGATGATCCTGTGTCTCCTCACTTTTATTGGGTAAATATTTTAAAATGCAGCTAAATTTTTGGATTTAAGCTCCGTTGAATCGAATGTATTCCAAACTTTTGCTACTCTAGTTAAATGCAGTAGAATTTGCGGTTGAGCATGTCAACAGATAAAATTTTATCCATCATTCTTATAATTAATAGGATCTTCAGATATTTTTTTAAAAACATATAGCTTTACGATGCGACTTGTCTATAAAAAAACCAACGCTGTAAACAATGAGTTGTTTGAGCACTACAACTGGGCAGCAAATTGTGAGCAGCTCTCTGTGGACGAAATTTGCGTACAATTAAGTTTGCAATATGTTATGTTTCAAGATTTGGTTATAAAAATTTTTTAAATTTATTAAAATTTGTCAAACTTTTGCTCAGTGGTAGTTTTCAGTATCTATTTCACAGAGCAAGTGATTGTTCAGTGTCTTGTTCAATCACTTGTTCGCTGACTTATTTAGTGACAGTTCACTCAGTTCAGTTAATCTCTATTCAGTGACTGTTCAGCTGTTATTTTGCGTTTTAAGCAACATCCTGGTGTGTCAGTATACACCGTTTTTGACAAAACTAATATGACAAAAAAAATTCAAAATGCCGCAGTGAG
This sequence comes from Lordiphosa stackelbergi, assembly GCA_018904235.1. Classification (NCBI taxonomy): domain Eukaryota; kingdom Metazoa; phylum Arthropoda; class Insecta; order Diptera; family Drosophilidae; genus Lordiphosa; species Lordiphosa stackelbergi. The sequence goes on from JAEIFU010000441.1 coordinate 131,331, forward strand.
ACCAGCGACAAAGGATTAGATCGACTAATTGTCACCATGCCAAGAGGTTAGTTGACGAGCAAGTGAACAACTGAACAACCGGCCTCGGCTACTGTGTGCACTTTTGACTCTTGATAAACAGATGTTTCGTCTCTTTCTTTTAAAGATCCATTTATTTTCAGCTCAACTTTCAACAGATTATTTGAAAATTAAACACTTGTTTAGGTTCCCCGAATACCATACTATTTTTCTCACATCTTTTCATTTCCTTCTTTGTATGCCATTGTTATTAGCTATATCTGCTATCTCTACAGAGATACAATTGAGATCTCTTTTGTTCTCGTCAAGTCAAGCTTCAGCCCCATGCAAAGACAAATGTCAGCACGCCCAAGTGTTGAAGGGTAACTGCTGCTGCTGCTGATCCTACAGCTCCCTATGCTGCTCCTATTTGTGACATATGTATGCAGCCATACCCTGGTGTTCTTCCAACCGCAGTCCAATCAAAAGAACTGACAAATGAACTGTCACAATAAATGCAGGGCGTTGACGGCAATGACGACACATGTGCGGCTTTAGCATCCTCCGAGCACCGCTGACAGCTGACTAAGCCGCAAGACAAGTTTCGGGTGTGTAATTTGTAAACAGCAATTAACTCAATGAACTTTAACCAAATTATAAAACACTTAATAACGCGCTTCCTGTTAAGCATTTACGGGTTGGAGATAAGCGAATCGCTTAATCGATACCGAGGCTTCCTTACCTCAGCGTGTACCTTCACCTCTGGCCGGTAACCAGCTCGTTACAAGACGAAAGTGAGAGCACAGCAAAGCGGCAGTCAAAACAAGCAGAACAAGTTGAAGAAGAGAAAGACTAACGATGCTTGATGTTTATCGCGGAGGTTGGAAAGAAAGGGTTCTTGGGCTTGGGTTCGGGTTCATTATGGTCGGTAGGCAGTGCACGTAGCCGGGACGAGTCCCCGCTGCTTTCTGTTATTTATCGTGTTTTTATACCCTGTTTTTTGTGTAGCTGCGCGATTGCCTTGTTGTGATAATGGCAGACATTGTGGACAAGGCAGAGAGCAATCAATTAAAAAGGCAGTCAGCCAGCAGCAGCACCTTGTATATGGCAAAAACTTCCTTGGAATAATGAAGCAATTTTTACGAGAAGACCAGATTTCAAAGCAGCGATTGCAGCTGTGTGTTTTAATGTGTGTGTATAAGTATGGGGAAGTGTTATCATCTAGGGCATACAATGTTCGAAAAGGAGAGCTAACAGCTGATAAGCGACTTATAGAGAAAACTGTGATTTATGGCAGGTGCAACAATTGTACAGGTACAGAGATAGGGTAATCGATAAGTTTAAAAAATCCAATTCTACATAAAGTGAATTCATTTCTAGCTTAAACTTTTTATTTTGTACAAATTTTTCAGGAAATTTATTTTGATAAAGTTTGTGCAAATTTATTTACCCAAAAAATAGTCAAACAATATTAAACGTTTGTACAGTTTATTAATTTATTCATAATATTAAGTATTTTCAAATAATTTAAAAAAGTTTTGTACAAAATTATTTGTTCGACTGCTGGGCAAACAAATTTGTTTGCCATAGTTTGTATGTTTGTTTTTTTATGTTTGTATTTGTTTGTAACTCAATCACGTATAAAAGGCTTAGTAGATTTGGATTTGGCACTCAGATAGTTGATTTCGTGAAGTTGATTACATTTATTTAAATGGTCGTCAAAACCGCGAAATTCGCAAGATTATAATAAGTTTCACGCACAAATGGCTGAAAGGATTCAGATAAAACTTGGCAAACAGTTTGTTGATAATCTGGACTTGAAAACAAGCTTTACTTTTTAGATCTGTACAAAGTGGGAGCGATAGCATTGAAAACAAACAAGTTTTTTCTCACTAAGACTTTTTTCAACCTATCTTTTGTATGGCAGCTATACTATATAGTTGTCCGATTTTGATAAATCTCGGTGAAATTATGTGAAATCATAGAAAACTTATAAATACAAGGGTTGGGAGCGATAAGATTGAAAACAAAAAAGTTTTTCCTCACTAAAACTACTTTTTCAACCGATCGTTCCTATGGCAGCTATATGCTATAGTCATCCGATCCGGCCGGTTCCGACAAATGTGCAGCGTATTTGTACCAAAAGACTTCGTGCAAAGTTTGGTTGAGATAGCTCGAAAACTGACGGAGGAGATAGCATAGAAACAGACGGACAGACGGACAGACGGACATGGCTATATCAACTCAGCTCGTCATGCTGATCAAGAATATATATACTTTATGTGGTCGGAGATGTTTCCTTCTGTGCGTTACAAACATCCGGACAATTTTAATATACCCTCTCCAAGGGTATAAAAATTGCTTAAGGAATTTTTCCTTGCCTCATTCTGATGTTGGGTACGCAGAAAGCCAAGCAATACACACAAGGAATTTTGAGAGTTGCCATATCGACGAACCGTGTGGACTGTATCGAACAGCTGATATTTCTCCCAGAGATATTGTGCAGTCATTTATTCCTTGTGTCAGTTGTCAAAAAGGCAAGGCAAAAGAAAAAATAAATGAGAGTAAGACTAAAAATCGTCTTCCAAATATTAGTTATGACGACAAAAATGCATTAATTGATGCAGTGAAAAACAAGGCATGTTTGTGGGACATCACAGATGGCAAGCAACTGGACACCGCATTTGGGAATTTGTCTTGGGAAGCAGTTGGTGTCCAGTTGCATATAATCACTTCGTGTGGCTGCTACACCAGACAATCACGATGGAATCTTTTGCGCAACTTGACATGTTGTTTCACGGCACGCCCAAAGGCATAAATTGAGCCATCTCGCGTTGCAGCGATATGCACCCGAGTGGGATCCCCAGCTCGCTCCTGAAAAACGCCGTCGTCCAGACGGCAACATGCGAATACAATTGCAGTATTGCTCACATTCTTCATTTTAATAGCTAGCACTGCAAATTCAATTGCAACTTCCTTCATGTTTTTGCATTGTGCCTCGTTTTGTTTAAATCTTATAATCAAATCAGCTGGCCAATTTATTTAATTTCAGATTTCGTTATTTTCTTGAGTTTACCTCGGTCACACTGCCTTTTACATTC
>JAEIFU010000442.1:0-134089 GCA_018904235.1 Lordiphosa stackelbergi
TCACAGATGGTAAGAGATAGAGGTTTGACATGTATGGACAAATGCTTCTTTTATCTGCACGCAGATCAAGTTTGTTTCAAATTTTGGCCACGCCCCCTCCCGCGCCCGCAATTTGGATAAATGTTATATCTCCTACAGTTTTGAAAGATAGAGGATTCTTACATTCTAGAGATAGTTAGTAATTAGCAAAAACGAACTGATTTGCAAAAGAAATGATAAAGATCAGATGAACGGTTCTCAAGTTATAACCAAAAAAGTTAACCAAGCCCTCCCCGCTACCACCCTAAAAAATGTTGCATACTTTTTGGATGGTCACACTAAGGAACGCAGGAACACTGTTAAACATGTTTTTTCATGAGTAACGGGTATATTGAAGTCGGTAAGAGCCGACTTTAACTTACGCTCTCGTTTAGTTATGGGTTAATTGGATGTTCTACTGAAATGTTTTGATTGTGATATATGTTTTATGATGCATCCTTAACTCATAATTCAAAATTAAAAAAAACTGTTGGCGCCAAACATGAGGTATAACTTTCAGCCTTTAACCCGCTGCCTGTCAAGTTATGGCGCCCATCGACAGATGGAGCTAGTGAGAAAAGAGCTTTGCTAAATCTCCCAACAAGTCACGGAGGTTTGAAACCAACCAAAGAAAGTTCCGTGGCACCTAAGAATTGAATTCGATTGGAATTTGGTTGGAAGAGGTTTTTGTGGCTCCCCGTCTAATTGCTTTCGCGAAATCAGCCTAGAAGATGATTTAAATTTGCTTTCGATTTATGTGACCGTTCGCTTCGGGGAAAATTGCGCCGCGCGTTTGTCGTTTGTTCAAACTTTGCTGTGATTTAATAAAGTTGTAAGTTATTTTTAGACTGTATACGAAAAAAAGGTCTGCGGCCTAAAAAGAATGGATTCATAAGTGATGGAATTATTAAAGCTTGTGCTTAAAGTAGTCAAAGAGGTTCAGTATTTCATATCTGCACAGTTCTCCTAGAAAGTTTGAAGTTACAAATTCTTACACAGTTTTATTTTTCACCTTAGTAAAGTTGCAAACTTCTCAAAACTACAGATTCTGCACACCTATTACACTGTGTCACATTTTTTAACTCAAAAAGTTGATACGGTCAAGACCAAAATATTCTGAAAGGGTGTGATGGTAGTATAAAACCCTGTCTGGGTTTGGTCTGATTAGCTGTTTTCTTTTTTGTTGACCTTTGAACTTTTCAGCTTAGAGTAGTATTAACGATACCACATCTCGTAAACTAATTTGTATTTAGCTTTTATGTCTTTAGCAAAGTTGTTACATAACATTTCTTTGCGTAGCAAATCAAAAAAAATTACATCTTTGTACTTGAAATTACAAAAGATGTCCAAAAAAACCAAGTTTTCACAACTTTTTTCCAGTTTTTCAACTTTTTCCTGAAACTCTTTAGTTACATTTTTTGCGTCAAATTTTTCACAATTTTATTAATTTAATACAAAACAATCGAAATTTTTGATTGTGTCAGCCAATTTCTACCAAAATCTGTAATTTTTCGAGTTTTGGTTAAAATTATACATAGTTTAGGGCCCTTAACTATATATCGAATGAAGTTGGTATGTTCCAACCGATTGTTTATTGTAGTCAATCTACTTTTTCGTCCTTCATTGCTTAGTTTTCAAGAAAAAGTTAAAAGACAGTACAAAATGAGGAAAACATGATGATTATACGACATTTTTGCAATTTTGAGTTTAAAGATGTGACAATTTTGACTTGTTACTTAGAAATGTTTTGTAAACCAAGTCAAGGGCAACAACTTCCCTTTAACACGTCAAAGCGAAATTCCAAATAGTTTACGAGATATGTAGTTACAAGTTCCAATCACAAGGGCGTAGCCAGCTTTCCGATGCATCGATGTTTTTATCTAAGCTGCAGACATCGATGATTTTTTTTCACAATCGATGTTTTTGCAACCCTACATAAACAAGAAACGGGCACGCTATTTTGTTAGAAAATTTACTTGGCGTCCATAGGAAAGGTAAAGTGACCAATTTGCGGTTTTGTTAATATGCAATATGCAACTATCCAAATATATGTGATTGGACCAAACCCTATTAGGTATGAATATCCATTTACATGCTATAATCAAAAAAAAGGGGGCGACTTATTAAAACTCACAAATTTTTCGACTTCCTGCCTTAACGACATGAATTACAAATGTTAGCAAATTGTGAATAACTAAAACAGTCCAAACTTCAAATAATTTGTAAAGCATTGTTTGAGAATTCGCCTTCCGGTGGAATAGTTTATATTTAATAATTGTTAATAGCGAATTGTTCTTCTGTCTGACCATTTATCCACAATTTTACTCCAAACTTTAAGCAACTCCAAAAGCCCCCACATAGAAACTTTACAAGAAATGTCAGAAATCCTTACCTCTTAAAAAAGCTGCCACTTTGCAAATTTCTGGGAGAAAGTATGCAACTATTTCACTAACTCTCCCACTAATATGGGAGAAGAAGCGAAACACAAAAAATGGGAAGTGAACTTAAGTCTGTGCAAGCTGTCTGAACCCACTAGAAGAAGTGGCTTTAAAATATTTATGTATTCCGGCAACATCCACAGCTTCTGAAAGGTCAGTCAGTAAAGCTGGACAGACCCTGTTGGACCTTAAAGCCAAAAAACTGGGAGCGTTTACTGTTCCCATATCAAAATTTAAATAATTTTAAAAATACTTAAGAAGAAATATTTGATCTGGAACCCTAGAAGGGACAATGGTCTTATAATTTATCAAATTTATATATATTATCTATGTATTTTCAATTTAATCTCAAGCAAGACACCAGCAAGTCACCAGACTCTTAAAATTTTAAATAAACATCCATGAAACATCGATGTTTCATCGATGTTTTACTGCTAAAACATCGAAAACATCGATGTATGTAGACATCGATGTTTCTCCAGCTCTAGTCTTGGATAAGTGCTCTAGCTAATTGCTTATGAAAAGCACAAAAAATGTAAATTTTCGTGCAAATCGGCCATTTTTCGCTGATCGATCACGAACTTATATCTTATAAAAATGAAGAAAGTATGAACTACAATTTAAATCAAATTTTTTAAAAGATAGCTCGTTTCTAGGACATAGGCTCCAGGGAAAATGGGCAAAAAGGGCCATTTTTGCAATTTTTATGTCCATTTTACAGTTAATCCGTTAGAGATATGGAATTTCTAAAGCCAGATTCGGGTTCAGCGTGAAAAACTTGTGTAGAACCAATCGTTATTTCAGCATTTGAGGTCCTGTGCTGAGAATAAATCCATTTTGAAATCTTGTCAAAATACTTATGCCAACCCCCACTTGCACATTTTGATTTATATTTTCTTACCTAAGCAACCGATTGTGTACTACTTATGTGTTATTGAAAGCTTACTTTTATACCAGTATCCGATATAAATTTCAAAATTTTAGGATTTTTTGTTTAAAAGATATAATGGTTTATTTATGAATTTTTTCTTGTCAAAATAATTATGCCCACTAGTGTAGGAGTTCCCATTTTGATATTCGCCGACTGAATACAATATATACACTTTATGGCGTCGTGAATGCTTCCTTTTGAGTAAAAATCCAACAACAATCTTAAAATACTCACAGCAACAAATCTCTGTTATTTTGTGGACCTGGATGGGAGTGCCAACATCGCGTCGTTCCCTTAAGCATTGATTAATTACCATCTCCTTCGGCCCACTGTCCAGGTACACGCTTCTACTATCCTGATCGCACCGAGGTGATACTCAAGTGCAAAATCCAGGACATGTCCTTCCTATTCTCCCAGCTGTACAATATGATTCTGATCACAATTTGCACCATCTATGCCATTAAGACGCGGAAAATTCCCGAGAATTTCAATGAATCGAAATTCATTGGGTTCACCATGTACACCACATGCATTATCTGGCTGGCCTTTGTGCCGATCTACTTTGGTACTGGCAACTCGTACGAGGTATGTAAGCGCGTGGAGCATTGGAGCGGTCCCGTCTAATCCCTTTTCTTGCAGATCCAGATAACTACGCTGTGCATCTCGATCAGCTTGAGTGCCTCGGTGGCCTTGGTGATACTCTACTCGCCCAAGGTGTATATTCTAGTCTTCCATCCGGACAAAAACGTGCGCAAGCTAACGATGAACAGCACTGTGTACCGGCGCTCAGCCACGGCGGGCGGACATGCTGCAACCAGTTCTGGCTATAGCCGGACTCAGGCACCCGGCACTATCGCCGTGGGCGTTGCACCTGCGACTGCTACCTCGAGCGAGCGGCCTTCGCCATCGCAGAATGGCAGCCACAACAGTCCCAGCCACAGCCACAGTCAAATGGCAGTGATTCACACGGGCAAGGAGTGTCAGAACGGAGATCCGGCAACAGCGACCGCGGAGTGCGACTGAGTGAGGCGACGCAACACATAATCTTCAAGAAATATATAAAGCTTTATCTGTTGGAGGCCCCATTGCGGCTAGAAGATCGGTAAAGGGCTGACACCCATCTAGTCTAACTAGTCTAAGATCGCACTCGCTGTGGCATGCACTCAGAAATAGCTCAAAAATCAGGCTAAAATTTACAAATTCGCCAGCAGTGGATAGCGATGGGCCGTCTAGCATTAAACCCAAAAGCAAAGCTTTTTCCTCCGTTGTGGTTAAGTCGCACTCATATACAGGTATGCCCACGATGATAAGGAAAATTGAGAAATGTTGATTGTACAAGTCCTGCAAGATTTTTATTCAAGCTATTTCATTCACACAACACTCAAAGCCTCAGTGTTTTTGGTTTTTGCTTCGCTTCGGTTTTTGCATAGCAATTCTGTCATGAGGCAACCTTTGCCAACACACTAAGGACAAGCGCAGACAGCTGAAGATTGAATTGGTATTCATGAAACAGTGTTATACTGTCAACCAGCCTCCTTTGTAGTGTTGTGCGTGTCTTGTTTTAGAAAAGTTTTGGACAATATCGATAACTTAATGACCTAGGGCCTGCCCAAAAAAGTTCTACGATTTTCAATCAAAAAGGTCATTAAAACAATCACTTTGTGATAAAACTATTATGTTTATTTTATTATTTAAGAATCCTTATTTTTGGATTTTTATTTACAAGTTAAACATTAAAAACAAGTGTTATTCTTTGAGTTTTAGCTTAACAAAAAAACTGAATTTCAGACTCAAAAATCTTGTTTGTTCATAAAAAGCGTACTAAAAGGAAGAGTTTAAGAAAAAAAAACGGAATATAAACACTATGCGCAGTTTTGATTTTGCCACAAATAAAACTCAATTTCAATTATCGTCTAATCGACAACTCCTCGAATTTATGCTAAATGAACCAAAGCAAAAGATTAGATATTTTCCAGCTAGATATTTGTAATATTTTCTAAATTGTATTTCTCTTCTTAATTGGTCTTTTTCCTTATATTTTTATCGTTTTTTTCCCCTAAGTTCTTCGTTTGGATATTCTTTTATTAATGAAAATTATATTTGAGCTTATGTTCCTTTGGGACCAAGATATTTGATATTTGAGATTTATACATCTTTATAGTTCAAACGGTTTTTGGAAGTACGAACGTTTAAAAATTCCGATTCCGCGTAATTTGAGGGAAATCGAAAACGGGAACAGACCTGATAACAAAACTCATAAGGTTTCGATCTCTGAAAAGGGTGTAGACCTATAAGGGAAGGGGTGCGTCCTAACGTCTGGGACTTCGAAATTTCATTTGTAATTGAATAGATTATTTCAAAACAAACTGATCTGGCCCAATGTAGAGTTACTTTTATGCCATGTCCTTGAGATATCGTCAAAAATCCTTTTTTTTAATTGTAATGGAAATGAAAATTGAAAATTTGGTGACATACACTGAAAACATTTTTCGGTATAAATAAAAGAAAATTAAAAAGTTTTGGTTTTGGTAGTTTGCGTTGGACCGCCACCTCAAAACTATTCCTGGAATTTCGCCCAACCTTAATGCCAATTACCTATAAGTTTTAGAAAATCGAAGATTCGCTTCATATAGAAAAATTCAAAAGTAGAAAAAACATACCCCTAAATAGTCGCAAACATAAACAATCTAAATCATTTAAAAAATCTTAAAAACACCCCAAACTCTTTGTGTGAAGAAATTGAGAAAGACCGCTGTGTCAGAAAATATGTTTTTTAAGTAAAACAAAATGCTTTGGAATCTCCAAGACTCAGGGAAATTGAGCTGAATGTATTATTTTCTGGATATAATTTCTTTATCTCATACCTAACAGAAATCTTGAATAAGAACAGAATGGGACAGAGCTATTGATGCATCATTCGGAAAAATGTACCAGTCAATACTAAAATTCAAGGTTTACTCAAGATATATAAAATGCAAATATGATAGATTCTATGTCAACTTTATTCCCAACTTCAATTGCATAGATGTTGCTGTAGTTGTCCCAACGTAAAGAGGACTGTCAGCAGTCGCTCACATGCTGCATTTATGATGTATTACCTAACTAATGCAAGATACTTATCAGGCATTTTCCATCCAGCACCAATTTTATCCATATTAATAATTAAAAATATTTTCAGTGCGTTGGGAATGCTGAACTTGAAAATTAATTCAAATTTTAAGGGAATCTTTTTAAAAACTACACTACAGGCTGTATCTCAATTCAGAAAAGTTTGACGGAGTCGAGTAGAAAAAATAAAAATAAATCATTTTTTAAATATTTTTTTTGTATGCGAGAGAGTCTCTGGCAAAAACAATTAGTAGTGGATGTGTTGTTTATGTATTTGATCATAGTTTTAATCAGAGTCTATATCTATTTTTGAATTTTTATACACTTGAAAAGTGTATTATAATTTTGCCCAGAAGTTTGCAACGCATAGAAGGAATCATCTCCGACCACCTAAAGTATATATATTCTTGATCAGCATGAAGAGCTGAGTCGATTAAGCTTTGTCGTCTGTCTGTTTCTACGCACACTAGTCCCTCAGTTTTGGAGCTATCGAGCTGAAACTTTGCACAGAGTCTTCTTTATACTGCACGCTGCTAATATGTCGGAACCGACCGGATCGGATGACTACTTCTTGTAGCTGCCATACAAATGTTCGTTCGGAAAATGGGTTTTTGTAAGAAAAACTGTTTTGTTCTCAATATTACTGCTCTTAAACACGGTCATGGGTAATATGTAATGTTTTTAAGCTGATCTGCGAAGTTTGGTCGAAGTCGCTATCCGTTGATTTCAAGCAATTTCAAGTGTATCAAAACTTCGGTACAGACGAAGTTAGATTTGCCTTTCTCGTTCTTTATGAAGCGTATCTTTGATTTTTTTTAAACTTTCAGGTATTGGCTTTATTCCAGAAAAAAAAAACATCACATTGCTGTTTTTTTTATTTATACCGAAAAATGTTTGGTGTATTACACCAATTTTTGCAGTTTATTTCATGTCCCTAGCTACTCTGCTTCCCGAGATATTGTAATTTAAAAAAGGCTTATAAAAGAAGGATTTTTGACGATATCTCAGGGACATGACATACAAATAACCCAACATTTGGCCAGATCAGTTTGTTTTGCAGTAATCTATCCAATTACAAAGGAAATTTCAAAATCCCAGACGTTAGGCCGCACCCCTTCCCTTATCGGTCTAGACTCTCTCTCATCACATTCGAGTCTTTAACGGGTTTGACAGATCAAAACTGATTTATACTCTTCCAATCCGGCTGGTCTCGACAAGTATAGTTGGCCACCGTTTTATAAGGGTGGCAGCGGCATTTGAAACCAGATCAAGTTGGCATAGAAACCGAACAGACGAGCTCGTCTCATTTCCAACTATTCCCATTCTATTGGCGAACTGGTAAATTTTAGACTGGATATGTTTTTGAGCGTAGAATAATTTAGATAACATAAATAATATGTGTTCCATTTTGTTACGACTTAAGCACTATGTTATTTCCCTTACGTAACTCACCCCAAACGATATTAGAACAAAATTGCATTATTCATACTATAATAATCATTATAATGAGCGGAATAACTATCGATCTAATCGATATATCGATGCAATATCAAACAATTAGAAAGCGAAAACTCTTCCTTGTCATAGGTGTAAGCACTACTATATCAATTCGAGCATCCGTTTGCCCATTCCCCGTACCCGGTGTACGTAGCATTAGTCGTAGTTTAACCCACCTATATGGCCTACTTTCTCAATGTTGGCCTACAATTTGATCCTTGCGGGGCCGACGAATTCTAGCCGAACACTGAGAAACCCGCCCTAAGACTATCAAGAAGGACGAGTCGAGCTTAAACGGAGCTGATCCAGGCAAAATGGATGTCAGATGAGATCCACAATGCGTGTATGTCGGAGGCCTGTCGTCAAGTCCTTACTTGAACCAAATATCCATTAAATACTAATCTAATTAACTAAGTGTAATAATGCATGTGCAAAGGTAACCTGATTGACAAGTTGACGGTAATAAAATTAGATCAATTATCGGACAACCCGCATCGAGTTTTATTCATCTGCCCCCCACCTCTTCGCAATGCCGGCGCTCTGTGCTGTGGGTTTAAATATTGGATTTTATTTATTCATTTCCTCTAGGCTGGTTTAAAGAGAATTCCCTTCGAAAGATACAATTTCAAAACGACACTTTACTGCTTAATAATGATCTTCATGATCTCGACAAACTACTTAGGCTGCCTCCTTGGCCAGGCGGTCGGCCTTCTCGACAACTTCCTCGATGGGGCCAACCATGTAGAACGCCGCCTCCGGCAGATGATCGTACTCGCCGGCCAGAATCTGCGTGAAGCCCTTGATGGTCTGCTCCAACGGCACCAGTTTGCCAGCATGGCCCGTGAAGACCTCGGCGACTTGGAATGGCTGCGACAAGAAACGCTGGATCTTGCGTGCACGCGCCACTGTCAGCTTGTCCTCCTCGGACAACTCGTCCATGCCCAGAATGGCAATGATGTCCTGCAGCGACTTGTAGTCCTGCAGAATCTTCTGCACGCCGCGAGCCACGTTGTAGTGCTCCTGGCCAATTACATTGGGGTCCATAATACGAGAGGTGGAGTCAAGGGGATCCACGGCCGGGTAGATGCCCAGCTCGGCAATGGCGCGGGACAGCACAGTGGTGGCGTCCAAGTGAGCGAAAGTCGTGGCCGGAGCGGGATCGGTCAAATCGTCGGCTGGCACATAAATGGCCTGCACGGACGTGATGGAACCCTTCTTGGTGGTGGTGATGCGCTCCTGCATGGTACCCATATCGGTGGCCAGGGTAGGCTGGTAGCCGACAGCCGATGGAATACGGCCAAGCAGGGCGGATACCTCAGAACCGGCCTGGGTGAATCGGAAGATGTTGTCAATGAAAAGCAGCACATCCTGGCCCTCCTGGTCACGGAAGTACTCGGCCACGGTGAGACCTGTCAGGGCCACACGGGCACGGGCGCCTGGAGGTTCGTTCATCTGACCGTAGACGAGAGCGACCTTGGAGGTCTTGTCCTTGAGCGAGATGACGCCAGACTCGATCATCTCGTTGTACAAGTCATTGCCCTCGCGGGTGCGTTCGCCCACGCCGGCGAATACGGAGTAACCACCGTGGGCCTTGGCCACGTTGTTGATCAGCTCCATAATCAGCACAGTCTTGCCCACTCCAGCGCCTCCGAACAGACCGATCTTTCCACCCTTGGCGTAGGGAGCCAGCAGATCGACCACCTTAATACCAGTGACGAGAATTTCCTGCTCCACGGACATCTCCACGAACGCGGGAGCTTCTGCGTGAATTGAGGCGAGCTTGTCGGTTGGGATGGGACCGCGCTCATCAATGGGCTCACCTAAAAACAAAACAAAGAGCAAGGAGAATTCAGAAATCGAACATGTTTCCATCATTTACAGCCCATCTTACCAATCACGTTCATGATGCGGCCCAAAGTCTCGGCTCCGACGGGAATTCGAATAGCATAGCCAGTGTCGAGCACCTTCTGTCCACGAACCAAACCCTCGGTACCGTCCATGGCAATGGTTCGCACGGTATTTTCGCCCAAATGTTGTGCCACCTCCAGCACCAAGCGGGGCGAGCGGTTCTCCACCTCCAAAGCATTCAGAATTGGTGGCAAATTTTCATCGAACTGGACATCGACGACGGCACCAATGACGGCTACAATTTTGCCATTGGCAGTGGCGGCCGCCTTGGCAGCTGCCTTAGCGGCATGGCCACGAGCTGCAAGAAAAGTTAGATGTGCAAACATGTATTAATCTGGGCAGCAATGTGAGCAGAGGGTAGAATCAACATAGTTGGCATGTTTTAGTTTCCTGTTGTTGCCCCCATGGGAGTGTGAAGGATACTCCAGGTCTTAAAATGTTCACTTAATAGTTTAAACAGGAGCACTTGTGCTCGCTGGTCACACACACAGACATATGTACCCAAGTACATTCGAACAGAGGGGGGCACATATTACGTCACATGGACCCGTATTAGCCATTTTTTAATGCGGTTATCACAAATATGAGGATATGTTGACTTTTTGCACTGCGGTGGATCTTGGACATGCAAATTTGTTCATTAATTTGGTATTAATTGCCTTTCGATAAACATGTACGTACATATCTATGCGAGTGTGTTTGTGTGTGTGCATGTTAAAATTGAAGGAAAAATTGCATACAATTTTTTCCAAATTATAACTCACTGTCCCGCACTTGAAGGAATGTTATGCCACCCAGGAAAAATCAAACTCCCGCATATAGGAACCAACAATTCAATTTTCAATTATTATGCAATCAGTTTTTCGCCTCTCATCGTTATGCACCAGGCACAGCCACGTTTTGAGGTTATGTACGTTTTTCGTTTTAGTCAAGGGAAAAGGCAACCAGATTTCTTGCCAAAATATTAGACACTTTATTGAGCCAGGGCGGATCCAATCCGAGGGTTATGTCCGTAAACCATACTTACACAATTGTCCCAAGATTGGCAGCATATTTTTATCGGCCTTGGCGGCAGCACGTAACACGAACATTTTTTCGGGTCTAACAAACTGCGAATGAAACTGGGCACAGAGTGTATTGGGAATGAAACTGGGCACAGAGTGTAATTTCGCAAACTGGCCACTCTAATTTTATTTCCCACAAATTCGATTTTTTTTGGGATTTTATCGCCAATTCAGTGTGACCGACTTTTAAAAATTTAATTTGAAAAGGCAGTTTATTAGTAGTGCCGTTTGTTGTTTCGGCCAGTGTGACCGATTGCCCACAACGATGGGCAGCACTCGTAAAAAGGTTCAGCGGCATTTAACCAACCCTGGACAACAAACGTGGAAAAAAAAGGAAAAAGAAAGAGGAAAAAAAAAGGAAAGCAGCCAATAAATTTTCTTCAAATATGGAGACAATTGACGTAATAATTCGCGGACAGGAGGAGAAAGCTGGGTCAGGATAAGTAGTTGCTTGACTCCACTTAAAACGTGGAAATAGTTTTTATATTATTATTTATACTATTATTTATATTATTATCATAATTGAAGACACATAACCTAGTAGGGCACCCCCTTCGGTGGGTATTTTGCCCCTCATTTGCATCTCCAGGCGTCCCTGTTCCCTCTGTTTGGCCTTTCGCAAGCGCCGTTCTTGTCCCGACTCCAGATCATTATTGAAATAACGCTCTCGGAAATCCTGCGAAGGCGTAGGCACTTGAGCGCTACCTCGTGGTATTCCAAACTTTTCTCGTAGGTGAGTAGTCGACGCGCTGTTTGGCCAGTCAGGGGTTGCTCAGAATTGGCCACCAGTTCCACATGCGTGTGCTGTGGCACCATAGCATCTTGGTAGTCCTCGCTGTAAGAGCCTAAGAGTTGTTAGTCCAGGGAGGGGTGAGTGGCCCTCGCTCACCGGTAAAAAGGCAGCCAGCACACAAGCCGCCCGCCCAGTTTCAAATGTTTAGCCAAAGAGAATCTAAAGGTAGAGAGGCACTTTGCGACGCCGCTCAATTTCGAGTGCTGTTCAGGCAATCCTGACAATAGGTACATTCGAGTGTTGCTATTGTCGTTCGAATTGTTGCTGGGTACATTATGATGCTGGCCTGCTCACTTCTATGGCGTTGTTGTTGGGCGTTGTTTAAAGCATGAATGGGAGTGAATGAAACGGATATGTATATGGGCGACCATATGATTTTTGTTTACCCTGAAATTTGTTTGGCGGGCAACTTTCCGTGTGTTCATTTGGGGTTTGTAGATTTTAGTGGCATGTAATTTCTTTGATACGGCATTGAAATATTCATTTAATTTAAAGAACCAGGGGCATAAATTTAAAATTGTTGCTGGGTACAAACATCCAAATGTTTGTTAATGAAATAAAAGAATACATATTGAAGCTTTAAAATATATTTGCAATGTGGGTTTACGGTGGTTTGTTTGTTCTTGGCAGAGACTTGCCTACTCCAGCTCTTGCTTGCATTTATTCTTCTTTGGTCAAAAAAAGGTCTAATCAGTTTTTTTAGTATTTAGCGCTTAGCTAAACTTAAAATTTGTTTCATTTTTTTAAATATAAGAAAAATAGTATATTTGTAAAATATTTAATATATATTAAACGATTTAACTAAAAATTGGTAAATTGTGTGTAACGTCCGCAACGGAAAATAGGGTTTCTTAAATTTAACAGAATAAATTTTAATAATTCGGTTTTCCAAACTAGCTTTATAAACAGAGGTTCTATTGCACTTTAATCTGATAAAAAAAAATACCTTGATTACAATTTTTTTTTAAATATTAATGGCAAAGTGTGTAATGCCGGCGTTAGTTATGAGTTAACTGTTTTAAAATATTTTGTAACAATTCACAGTCTCTTGATAACTGTTTTTTTGGAAGAATATTTTAGCCATCAAATCAACATATGGGCATTTCCAAAAAAAGGTCCACCAGGGCCAAAAAAATTAAAGTGTTTTTAAACACTATATTTATTAGAATTTTCATAGGGAAACAATCAAATTAAACTAATGTAAGCTAATCTTACATTTACTGATAACCCAATTGGATATATTCGGTTTCACGACCGTGCTAGCGCGATTTTACTCATTTTGACATCAAATTTGCTTAATTTTTTGGAAAAAAGTGACTATAGATTAAATGTACTTTCGCTATCTAAAATCTTTCTGATGGTATAAAGGGCTATACAAGACTGCATAAGAAACCATGAGAAACTACGCCAATATAATTAACTGTAAGTTTTTGCTTCGCATTATAGCAGAAACCACATAAATATGATGATGGAAAAAATGTCGCGATCGACATGTCACGTATCGACAGAGATAAATATTTATTTACAAAAAATGTACTCAAGATTTTTAAATCAAATAATATACATTTCAAAGAAGTATTAATTCATAAGATATTAAAACTATTTTGGTTAAGTTATTGTGTTAGGTTTTGCTAAACGTTGTCTTTATATAGCTGCTCCCCAAAACCACTTCTGTTTTTGTCACGTTCGAATAGCTTCCAATTTTGTCATTATTTTGGAAACCGAATTTTACTTGATATACACTTTAACACTAATTAAAGTGCTTGCAGAGAGCTATATTATACAGTAAAAAACGAATTAAAAATTCGATTTATTTTGACTTTTTTTCATTTTCAAAGTGTACGACGGTCACGGTTCGACAGAATGGAAATGCCCATATACTGCATCCAAAATGTTACAAAAAACGCGAAAAATATCAAAATATATATTTTGTTTTCTATTTTTTTATATATCAAAAATTTAAATTAATTAAATTCCAATACTTTTATAATTTAATCTCATAAAGTTTATTTTCTTTGCCTAATTTCTGCAGTGGTAATTAATTGCTTGATTCTTTAGTTTCGGCCGAGGAACATTTAATAAAAATCCAGTCAATGTTTTGAAACAATTTGACGAGCAGGACACATTTTGTGTTGCTGGCTCTCTCTCTCTCAATGAGAGTCAGCAACACAAAATGTGACACACGCCTGCTTTATGGCCTCTAAATAATCGAAATTAGTTCGAAAATTCAAATCGTGCTCCCATGACTCGCGCCCGACCAGCTCTTCACTTTCTCATTAAAAAAATGCACACGCAGCAGAGTGTGCTCCTACAGTTACTTCTTCTATGCAAAAATTACATTGCTTAATCTATTTCTAAACTTGAAAACATTTTTCGTTTTTCGTTCGAAAATTCAAATCGCGCGCCCATCACACACCCCAATCAGCTGTTCACTTTTTGAGAGATAAAATGGCAACGCAGCAGAGTGTGCTTCTATATTAGATTTTCTTTGGTTTAGCCGCTTACCGCTTCGGGTCCAAACCGGAAAGAAAAGAAAAACGGATCGCTATAGGTGGAACTAGTGCATTTTTTTAGGGTGACCGCAAAATACCAAAAATACAATTTCTTAGGGTGGCCGCCAAATACCAAAAAAAAGCCAAACGGATTCGATAATTCTTGGGATTAGTAGTACCGTACTGTCGCGCTAGTAAAATGTGCAAAAACCATATTCATTTGAAATATCGCACCAAACTAAAAATTTATCTTATCTGAGTATAGGCCTATAACAAAAAAAGAAATTCACTTATTATAAACATATCCGTTTACATTAATCGGCAATTAGAGTTATATAATACATCTTCAATATTTTCTGCATCATCGCTCGGATAATAGTCTCGTTGTACTATTGTAGTTAGGCATCTGGGTGGTAGTTGATTATTTAAACAGCACTTGTTGTCCAGTAAAAATAAATTTAAATATGGACCTTATACTGAAAATAGCGTTTAACGTTTCAACGTTTATGCTATTTCGAATTTTGGGTTTTAACAAATTCACTTGGCTAAAACCCGCTCGACTTCGGCATTCGACCAAGGCAGTGACAGCATTTGAAGAGCAACTGAAGCCAATTCATAAAACCGACAGTTTCCGCCAGAATCTCGGTATTTCAGAACATCATTGCTGAACTTTAAAGTGTCATCGACATTTTCCCATGTCCCATACCAGGGTAAAGTCATTGTACTCACGTTCAATTTGATCAATGTTTGGAGTACCAAAATACTCCAGGACTGGAGTGATACTGTTTTTTTTTAGTTTTCATAATATTTTCAACAGAAAAAGCTGTTTCAATATATTAAAATTTTCCGGCAACCTGAAATTGAAAAAAAAATTGTATTTGTTAAAACAAATAAATAAAAATAAAGAAAATATTTACCTTTGCTTCAACTGTTTGGCCAGCTCTACTACAAATCCTGTACAGCATTCTCTTATTTCTTTTACTTCGAAGGATTCTATTTTCATTGCCGAGGTATAAATCGCTTTTGACGTGTTTCTCAAAATCATCGTCATTAATAATGTCTACTTCACTATCAGGAGGAATTATTTTTTGTCTTTATCGTTTCTTATTTCTTATTTCTCATTTTCTTATTTGAAAATCTAGTTAGAACAGAAACTGTTCCAATTAAAGTTCCATCACTTAATACAGGGCTGCATCTCTCGCAAAAAAATTTTCCTAATTTTAGTTATGGGTTAATTTTATGTTCAACTGAATTTTTTTGATAGTGATATTTAAATTATAGTTCAAATTGAATTCATATTCTTCATAAATAAATTTAAATATTTGTTTGGCGCCAAACATGAGATATAACTTGCCAGCCCTTAATGCGCTGGCTGCCAACCAGATGGCGCCACAATCGCTAAACGGCGCCACCAATGTGGTTGGCTTAGATTAACATGAAAGACTTTCGTTGTTTTTCCTAATAATTATTGAAACGCAAATTTCAATGTTTAAACTAATTAAATAATTTATTCATTTTATGCAACCTATCCAGAAAAATAATTTTGTTTACAGTCCCAAAATTAGTTTAGCTTATCAAAATTGTTTGGGTGATGAATTATGCTAAATCTTCTAACAAAACACGAGAGATTTGAATCCAACCGAAAAAGATTTCTGTGACACCGAGAATTGGTTTTGGGTTGGAATTTGGTTGGAAGAGATTTATGTGACACCTCCGAATAAGCTGATACCGGATATTAGATCATTTAAAAGCTTCGTCGCATTAACCGAATTGCTTTGAAAGCATTTGTTGATTTTTTTGCATGTCTTGCAGTATAGGCTTCAACTTTTTGATTGTAAACTTCTTTTGGCATCGCCAATTTATTTAGCTTTGTTTTGCAAAAGAAGTTCACAATGTTAACGATGGAAGTCGCGCCAATTTAGGTGCGACCTTTTGAGGGAAATTATTCGATAAGAGTAAATATTGATACTCTGCCGATAGAAATAAATTTTCAACCGTCAAACTCAATTAAAACACCTCTCAAAATTGAGTAAAAAAAATAATAAAAAAAATACTTAAATTTTCTAAAAATCTAGGATTCCCGCTGCCGCGCAAACACACTTCAAAAAAATCGAAATCTGACGGGGAAAAAAAGCGGAAAAGACATCACTGGTACCAACCCTGAATTTTTAACAGCGATTTTTATCTTTTCAATCAGAAGCCTTTTTCGAGTTATCTATCCATTAAAATATTTCAAATTCAAATCTGGTCAAAGCTGACATGTTTACACTCCCCCGGAACAGTTTTTCAGATTTTTAAAATGAAAGCCGTTACCTACAAAATTCCATGAAATTCTTGACACCATTTACTTGCTCTTCTAGTTGAGGTTCCACTTTCATTATTTACATGTCCAATTGTCGTTCCAGGATTCAATTTTTGTAAGTCTTTTAGAGTTTTAAAAGTTGTGGACTGCGCACTCAAATTTAAACAAACGTACGCCTTTAATATAGGTAAAGAATATTTTTAATTTATTTATTAGCAAAAACAAACTGAATTTGAAACGCATATGTGATCGAGTATATATTTGTATGCGCAAAAATGCAAACTTTGAAATTCAATTAAAAAAGAACCAGGGTCGTCCGCCAATTAATTTCTGCAAGTAAATTCTTCATAATTCGCGGTCCATCGATTACATTTTCTTGTAAATTTTTTGGGGGTCTGTACCTATACAAAATATTAACCCAACTTTAGTTTTACTGTGAACTAGCGATCGGGATTTTCGTGTTTGCCGAATCGGACTATGAACCGAACTCCTAATATTTTTCCCCTCGAACCTGAACCCGAACCGGACCACTTTTTCGAAAAATTAGGTTTGGTTTGTATGAGTGGAGGTAATTGTCTATTATATGTCCTTCCTCTCTGAAAATTCGGGAATTAATTTTCCTCGATAGACCGCAAATTGTAATAAAAAATTACGTACAGAAATTAATTGGCGGTCATCCACGGTTTCTTTTTAAATGAATTTTCAAATTTTACTTTTTTACTTAGTAAAACATACATTAATATGTCTGTGCTTTGAGAAATATGTCATTGTTGAATTTTTTTTCCACACCACCCTTTGGAAGTAAAGTTCTACGAGCGGTTTTTTTTTATGTGGTATCCCCCAGAATACCTAGCCCACCTAAGAAAGTGAAGGTAATTGTCTATTATACGTCCTTCCTTTCCAAAAATTCCGAAATAATTTTTCCTCGATGGACCGCGAATTATGAAGAATTTACGTGCAAAAATTAATTGGCGGTCATCCATGGTTTCTTTTAAAATGAATTTTTAACTTTGCTGTTTTTGCACCGAAATTATGCATGTGCTTTTCTTCAAATGTCAAATTATTAAAAATAAATATGAAATTTGTGAACAAATTTGTTGTGTTCAATTGTTCGCGCGTTTTTAAAAATTTTTTCAAAATACTGATTTGTAGGAGGTGAATGTAAACGCGCCTTCAACTTTACATCTAATGCAGGGTTCCCCAAGAAGAGAGCGCTAAAATGTGACTGTGTCTCTTTCTAAAACACAGTGAAGCATGACTTCGGCAAGCACTCGGTGTGCCCCAGGGGCTATAGCTGGGGAACTCTGCTTTAATGGGTGGTGTTGAAAAAAGTTCAGAGCCTCATCCACGTCAACTGAATAGGCCAAATACTTTGATATTGGTCTGCTCTTAAACTTGAAAATGTCATTGCAGTTAAATTCTAGGTGTGAGTTCTTGACAAATTTAATATTTTTATACCCGTTTTGTGGGTAGGTTTTATGGTTTTTTATTTTTTTTTTTTTTTTTATTAAAAACACTTTTTTTTTTTTTTTTTTTTTCTCCCTCCCTCCCTCTTTCTTTCTCTTTTTTTCTATTTTTTTTTTTTTTTTTTTTTTTTTTTTTTTTTTTTTTTTTTTTTTTTTTTCCCCCCCCCCCCCCCCCCCCCCCTTTTTTTTTATTTTTTTTTTTTTTTTTTTTTTTTTTTTTTTTTTTTTTTTTTTTTTTTTTTTTTTTTTTTTTTTTTTTAAAAAAAAACCCACCCCCCCCCCCCCCCCCCCCCCCCCCCCCCCATTTTTTTTTTTTTTTTTTTTTTTTTTTTTTTTTTTTTTATTTTTATATTTTTTTTTTTGTTTTTTTGTTTTTTTTTTTCGGGTTTTTTTTTTTTTATTATTTATTTGACATTTAAAGAAACGCACATGCATAATTTCGGTGCTAAAACAGCACATGTTAAAATTCATTTAAAAACAAACCATGGCACAGTGGTCGGGCTTGTATGGAGCGAGCGGCCAAAAATACTTCCAGTGGAGATATCATAGTGGATCTTTTTTTCATAATTCTATAATATTATAACAAGTAATAAAACACACAGTGGGTCTGCCTAAGTCCATGCAAAGCACAAAAAACCATTCCAACATAAACAAACAAATTTTTCGCGCAAATAATCAGTTGCTGGCTCATTGATCTTGTCATCGATTTCCTCAGCTATCCGTCTTCTCTTTCTTCGTCTTGAACACCATGACCTTTAACATTTATAGGTATTTACACATAACAATTCAATAAAACCGCAACATTTTTCGCCAGCCAATCAGAATGCTTTTTCAAAACTGTATTTCTTTTTCGACTGCATTCTCGCCAATTTGTTAAATACTCTTGCAGAAATAATGAACGCGGTCTTCCATTTGTTTTAAATTTTCAGTTCTAACTGCATAGCCTTCGCTTTTGATCTTCAATTTAAAAATATCAGATTTTTTTTTAATCTTCTCTCAATTATCAAATAAATACATCAGCCTAAATTCACACTCACAAGAAACCACTAAAGCAGAAATTTATATAATAAAAAATGTTACCATAACATTAAAATATCAACTAAATCGCAACAAAACATTTAAATATTCACAAAAGGAACCAAGAAGACAATTACAATAAATGGCACAAAAACGCACAGACGATAATCCCAACAAACGGTACAAATGAACACAGTTACACATACAAAAAAAACAAGTAAGACAGTTGCAGTCGAGTAGCCCGACTTCAATATACCCTGTACAATTGACAACGAGAGCGTAAGTTAAAGTCGGCTCTAACCGACTTCGATAAACCCGTTAGTCATGAAAAAACATTTTTAACAGTGCTCCTGCGTTCCTTAGGGTGACCATCCGAAAAGTATGCAACATTTTTTTAGGGTGGGTGGGGTGGTGGCGGGCTGGCTTGGTTCGCTTTTTTGCTCATAACTTCTGAACCGTTCATCCGATTTTTATCATTCCTTCGGCAAATCCATTTAGTTTGCTAATTACTAACTATCTCTAGAAAGTACGAATCGTCTATCTTCAAAACTGTGGGAGATATAACGTTTTTTCCAAATTGCGGGGGCGGGGCCAAAATTTGAAACAAACTTGATCTGCGTACAGATAAAAGAAGCATTTGTCCCATACATGTCAAATCTCTATCTTTTACCATCTCTGAGATCGACGCGTTCATACAGACAGACGGACTGACGGACAGACGGACGGACGGACAGACGGACAGACGGACATGGCTAAATCGACTCGGCTATTGATGCTGATCAAGAATATATATACTTTATAGGGTCGGAGATGTTTCCTTCTCCCTGTTACATACATTTGCACAACTTCATTATCCCCTTTTACCCATTTTTAATGGGTACAGGGTATAAAAAGAACCGAAAAAAGCGAAGCCGCTTTGATACAGATAACACAGCAATCTGCAAGTTTCTGCAGCTGAAACTTAAACCATTATAATCTGTAAATATTGACGATTATTTTAATATAAATTTTATCGTTAGCTTCGATTATCTTCACAACTAAAAGCAACTTTAAATGGAAATTATTGTTTTCACACGATTTTATAATTAAACAGGTATCTATGTTACATTCATTTTTTAACATTAACACAACACGTTAACTACCCGCAAATTGTCACAAAACATAGTTAATACCTTTCTTTACAATATTAATTGCTTCCATTGGAAGAGCATTCCGTTTAAAACGCGTATTTTTCATTTTATTTGCGAACATAACTTGCAAGTTGTTCAAGCTGTCAAAAACAAATAATTTCATGCTCTCCTTTTTGATGCTATTCTTTGACAGGAAGGTTAGCGAAAAAAAAACAAGAATGCAGTTTAATAGCTAGTTTTATTTTGAGTTAGTGTTGACTCATTTCAAGCCTAATGTTGATTTTGATTTTTTTATTTTTGGCCTATGGGAGCGACCACTGTGCATGGATGACCGCCAATTTCTGCACGTCAGTTCCTGATGATTCGCGGTCCATCGAGGAAAAATAATTCCCAAATTTTAGGAGAGAAAGGACATATAATAGACATTTACCCTAAAATGAATTCCTATATATTGAAGTATAGGCATTGTTGAAGAAAATCTAAGACTAAATACCCCTAGAAGGTTTACCCTCGTAGTTTTCGAATTCAAGCGGCTGACAAATCAGTGTGACCCTACCATTTGGCTGCCGTTTTTGGTATTTTTTGGGGTGTTTTAGGACATTACTATAGCTCGCAATCCATGTAAGATACTTAACTGGCAATTTCGAGACATAAGTCTTTATTTGTGCTGGGAATCAGCCTCAAAATGCCCATCGAGACGTTTTTCTTCCGTTTTACTTCGAACTGGTTCCTGCAATGGTAAATATGCCTAGGGTTGCCATCTCACAGCGACAATATCACGCTGTTGCGTATTTTGTTCTCTTTGACATTCGGTCACACTGGTCGCGAACACATTGCATGGAAATTATACAAATTATTAGTCCTGAAACTAATTAACTAAACTAAAGAAAGCTAGAAATAAAGAGTCAACGTGCAAACTGTTATTTTGTTATTGTAAATAAACGCTTCGCCACGGTTCGGCCTGCATGCTTCAGGTAAAGAAAATAGTAAATGAAAGAGAGCACGATATGTATATGTGACGGTGAGAACGGCGACGGACGAAGTGAAATTACATGATGACATTTCATGCAAGTTGACGACGTATGCGTATGTATGTATGTGTAGGCATCTTGGAAAATTTGCAGTTTGTGGAGACTGAAGCTGGGCATCAGTTAAGGGTGCAGTGTTTATCACCAGCATTCGAGTTGAAAGTTTAATGCCAAATAAATAGCTCTGTTGCACGTTTTTGCCCCTCGAGATTTTCTTTGTGTAAGAGTGCAGCACTGCTCGGGCGCTCGCGCTCTCTCACTCACTCACGCCAGCGAAGTTTTACCGCAACGTCGACTAAAATGAAAATGAAAGACTGATAGGTGAATGTGAATAGTGGCTGTTGCAGAACAGTAATTTCTGGCAAAAATAAATAAATAAATAAACAATCAACCTTCGAACAGGGACCATACTTCACACTCTTCCTTTCTCATGCGGTTAACTTTGATGTTTCTGCTTCGTCTCTGTCGCCACTTTCAGATAAAACTCTTCTGGCAGTAATTGCACGACCTTTTCGCAGGTAAGGAGGTATTTTCAACTTGGGATGCCATTCTTACTGTTTGGTCATTGTTGCAGCAGCATCAGATGATTGTGTGACGCCGCACCGCAGCCCCGGAGATCGTCAATCTAGCGGCGGAGTGACCCGTGTGACGATTTTGTTTAGCAAAACCGATCGGCCTATTCGTAATGCAACCAGCTGCGCCACCTATATCCACACAAACTGATATAGCCAAAGCCATGCAGCCTCATTCAGCACAAAATATGGTAAGCTTAATGCACCTACCCTCCCGCCATTCCAAAACCTCCCACACTCACACACACACACGCACGAAAACATTTTCCATGTGGCCACAGCGAGTAATGCGAATTTCTGAGACAGTTTGCTCATGTATGTAGCTATGTCAGTCTGTTTTTCAAAGCTAAACAGGTGAAATTTTAGCTCAGAGCCCCTTATTTACATAAGAGCATAGTATGTGAAATTTTGTGATTAAAATTGTAAAGTTGAAAGGACTAAAGGTAGTGGTGCTCAAACCCACCAGTTTTCAAAATGATCTTCCATTTGTTTCCAGTTTCTAGAAATCTTCGATTTGATAGACAGCTAAAGCTAAAATTCACAATTTGACATTTTTTTAAAATGAAAATTTGGCTTAAAAGCCATTAAAACATAAACTATGGTTCCATTCGCTAACAATTTGATCAAATATGTCAGAGAAGTTCCCCAGAAGTAAGCCAAATTTCCATCAAATTATTTGCCTGTGGGAACTTAGCTTAATAAATTTATTTAAGGATAGTTTGTACCATTTGAAAATATTCTTTCGATTCTTTTATTTGTTTTGTCTGTTTTAAACATTCTGCAAAACTTTCAAGCAGATCCGACAAAAAACAATTTTAATTCCGACTGCAAAATATAAAAAAATGTTCAACGACCCCTTGGATTTTTATACCCTTGCAGAGGGATGTTTGTAACGCAAGGAAGGAAGCATCTCCGACCACATAAAGTGTATATATTCTTGATCGGCAGGACGAGCTGAGTTGATATAGCCATGTCCGTCAGTCCGTCCGTCTGTTTCTATGCTCGCATATAGCTGCCATAGGGTCGACCCGTGTGATGGTTTCAAAAAATCGAAAATGTGGTTAAACGGATTTTTCGATATTCAATGTCGCTAAGAATATTCGTGTATACATATAAACACGCATATTTAGAGGAACTTTCAAACTAGTTTTTCTTTTTCTCGAATCCACTTCGTTTTCAACTTGTCCACATGATACCTCAAAAACGACTTGTCCGATCGCCTTGAAATATTTAGGGTATGTCTAGCACATGTAGGGCTACAAGCTGAACTAGGATAAGAAAAGTTGGGAATTAAGAAAGGTCTTGTCTTTTTTTTTTTTTTTTTTTTTTTTTACCTATATATGGACGTTGACGTACAATGCGCAGTACGTTCAAGTGGCCCATGCGACACCAAGCCACGGCTCGTTACGCGCGAACCCTAGACAAAATAGTAGGACAAAATAGTAACCGAACCGATCGCGGAGGAAAAACATAAAGTAATATCAACTACGGGTTAAATAGGTTAAAATAGTTGTTTTTAAAGCAGGAGTTGATTACACGGTAGAGTTTATTGTAATCAGCACAGAGAACACGAAACGGTTCATGCAAACATAGTTAGTGGTACAACGATTTAGTGATAGGGGTATAAAATTGCGAGTCGGTCTAATAGGAACGTTGAGGTTAATTTGGCCAACCAACTCAGAAGAGTCGATTTCACCATTAATTAATCTATGTATAAATATTACACCAAGCATAACTCTACGGTTAATGAGGGAGGGAACGTTAATCAAAAGTAGCCTACTAGAGTATGATGGTAAGCGGACCTCAGGATTCCAGTTTAAGCCACGAAGAGCAGACAACAAAAACTGCTTTTGCACAGATTCAATTCTATCCTGAAGGGTCGAATATTGCGGAGACCACACACAGGATCCGTACTCGAGTATAGGACGGACAAGAGAAATGTACAAAATTTTCGTTGTATACGGATCGTCAAATTCTTTCGACCAGCGCTTAATAAACCCAAGAGTACTCCTGGCCTTACAAACAGTAGCCGTTATATGAGAGTCAAATTTAAGTCGGTGATCAAGGATTACACCAAGATCATTTACCTCATTGACTGTATCATTCAAACACTCTAGTGGGACATTATTAAACATATAAGAAAAGAATTGTGGTGAGCTTCTGTAAAATGTCATAACCTTACACTTGGAACTGTTAAGGTTTAATAGATTATCTTTACACCAAGACTGAAACCAAATTATTATATGTTAAACATAGTTTCACATCATCGGCGTACATAAGCACACGAGAGTGAGTCAAGACGGACGGGAGATCATTTATGAAGAGTGTAAAAAGCAATGGAACCAAGTGACTACCTTGGGGTACACCAGAGGTAACCTGGATTGGGTGGGAATACGAATCACAGAAAAAAACTTTTTGTGTTCTAAAACTAAGGTAATCAGAGATCCAAATAAGAAGGTTAGTTGGAAAACCAATTAAGCTCAGTTTGTGAAGCAGCAAGGAATGATTGACAGAGTCAAAAGCCTTACTAAAATCAGTATAAATCACATCAGTTTGCATATTACATAAGAATCCTTTGATCACTAATGATGTAAGCTCTAATAAGTTAGTTGTAGTGGATCGACGCTTCACAAAGCCGTGTTGATAGGGTGAAATAATGGAACTGCATAAATGCTGCAATTGAGATGTCATAATTCTCTCAAAAGCTTTAATTGCAGATAACTTTGAAATACCTCTATAATTCTCAACATCAGACTTATTCCCTTTTTTATGGAGAGAAATAATAAAAGATTCCTTCCATAACATAGGGAAAGTGGATGATTCCAATGACAATTCGAATAATTTATAAATAGGCTTACAAAGTGCATCAGCCTATATACCCTTTTCCCATTAAAAATGGGAAAAAGGGGATCATGAAGTTGTGCAAATGTATGTAACAGCCAGAAGGAAACACCTCCGACCCCATAAAGTATATATATTCTTGATTAGCATAAACAGCCGAGTCGATTTAGCCATGTCCGTCTGTCCGTCCGTCCGTCTGTCCGTCTGTCTGTCTGTATGAACGCGTCGATCTCAGAGACTGTAACAGATAGAGCCACAATTTTTGGCATATATATAGGTGTATACTGTACCCACATCGAGTTTGTTTTAGATTTGGAAAATTCCTCCTCCTCCATCTTTTATCAGCGAAAACTGTCTTTCTCTCTGTATAAACGCGTGGATCTCAAAGACTATAAGAGGTAGAGCCGCAAATTTTTGCATGTATGTAGGTGTATATCATACACAAATCAAGTTTGCTTCAGATTTGGCAAATTCCTCCTCCTTCTCCTTCTAACCGCGAACAACTGTCAGAGCTAAAATTTTTAAGTTTGAACCTAATGATTGAATATATATTCTATTCTGTATACCACTACAAGATCCGAGCAAAAACACCGAAGATATGCAAGTGCGCCTCCCCAATTATTCAAATAAATTTTAAAATAAAAGGAGTTCAAAGCTGTATGAACCACATTACTTGGAACATGGTATTTTGCTGTCGGGGCACTCGACCGCAACACTCTTACTTGTTTTATGCTAAACAACAGGCACAAAAAAGTGTTTAATGAGAAATAAAACTTCAAAGTCACGTTAAATTTGTATTTTTAAATATTTTGAAATTATCATATCTTGTTGCTACATTCACACAGATTAAAATGCTATTTTCTTTTTGATTTCACATCACTCAATCGGCCGGAATCGTGTTGACCAATGCAGTACTTTTTTTAACATGAATTACTTCATTATTTTGACTTCAAAAAATTTTTAAATGTACTTCAATAGTTACTAAATATATGTTAAAAAATTCTAAGTTTTCATCACTCTTCAAAAAAGTTAAAAAAGGGTCAACTTCCTGGACGCAGACGTTCCCAAACTTCGTATTTATATGTTTTCTATGCATTCAAACAATTCCACAAAGTCTTATGAAACTCGGACAAGTGTGTATATACTATAGCTGACATACAAAAGTTAGGTCTGAAAGAAAGTCTTAGTAAGAAAAACTTTTTTGTTTTCAATGCTATCGCTCCCAAACTTGTTACTGATCAATATTATATACTATCACACAATTCTGCCGATCGGTCGAACATATAGATCTAGTAAGAAAAACATGTTTGTTTTCAATGGCAAAGGCTTCACACTTTCTAGTGATGAATATGATCAGTCTCAATACAATTTTGTCATTCAAGTTTATAGCTTAAATAACTTCAGAGACCCACTTTCAGACTGTTCAAAATCGGTTCGATTCCGGCCTCGAGTAAAGAAACAAAACTTTAAATGCAATTATCGCGAAAGCACTTTTTATGAACTGGTTCTGGAAAAATATTTAGTACATATTGTCCGATTTCGTTCTAAGGCATATAACAGATGAGATACACACGACACGATACTTCACATGAATAGAAACAATTTTGAACAACTTTAAAATTAAATTGCTGTTAAACAGCGCCGAACTAAACTTAAATAACACTCTTAATGTACTCACCGTTCTCCCAACTGCCTCGGGAAATTTGATTTGCAACTCAAAGTGGAGGCAGATGCGATAACCACATAAATTCTGAACACATTCTTTCGAGCAAATTTTTTTAGGCCCAACAACAAAAACATTTTTATTTTATTTTATCTTCTTTCTATTGGATAAAAGTAAAACATTTACCAGCATTAACTATAGTTTTGAGTAATTCAGTTTCTAGAGAGACGTTAAAAAATGGGTTAAGGGTAGAAACTACCCTTAAGTCATCGGAGGTTGAAATTTACCCGATCTACCCGAAGTATTCTTTAAATTTTTCATAAATTGTTAGCGTCAGGGTTAGGTTAGCGGTGATTCTTCTTCGGAACATCTTCATCTACTTAGTATCAGACCATGCAATAGTCATTGTGGTTGATACCATTCCAAATCTCTGTGAAAGTTATTTAATAATTATTCCATACTATGAAGAGAGAACTAGAAATCGAGCTTAAGGTCGCTTTTTAAAATCGAGCACGGTGGACGGAAGTTGAGGGCAATTAATAGTAAAATATTTTTTACTGATTTATCCCGAAAAAAATTTAAAAAAAAAAACCCCATCCCCACCCCCACTTTTTTAGCTTTATCTTTTTTATTTTCATTAAAATCTGTTTGTGTTTCCACGGGAAGTGATACTACATGTTTGGTTACTATATCAGATGTTGAGAAAACGAACTTTTCCTTATCACTTTACTTAAAAGTCATAAAAATTAAGTCGTTTATACGCTTACGTTTATTTTGTTGTAGTCGCGTGGTAGAATACGGATGTTGGGCGTTCGCAGCCAAGTTGTTTTGGTGAAGACAAGATTTAGAAATCGATTCGTTTTCCAAGTGTAAATACAAGCTTAAGCAATGAATTTTAGACAACAATAACTTTTAACAGGAGTCAAGCTGAAGCTAAGCAAGAGAAACAAGCGACATGTTGCGCCAGCAAGAAGCAGGAAATTAGCGCTCTTGCGTCTTAGATGTGGCATATGTGACGCTTTTCAAAGTAAGGAGTGATCGAAAGACAGCGTATGAAGAGGGAAACTAACTTAGGCTCGACCGAAGTTTAAATATGACATATGCTGATATCCAAATGCTTCATCCGATTTTGATAAAACTCTATAAAATTGTGTGAAACCCGATAATATTCATAACTGGAAAGTGCACAGACGTTACCATTAAAAACTAAAAAGTTTTTCTCTCTAGAACAATAAAGCTTTTCTCTTATTAACATAATTCCGTTTCGGTATTCGGTTACGGTTACGGTTATTAGTAAAAAATATAACTTTGACAAATCAAGCAGAAAAAAGTGGTCCCATTTATAATCTCATTTATTTAGTAAATGTACTAAGTTCAAATATATCATGCAGAAGTATTTTCCCCATTTTAAAGTTTAACATTATAAGGCTTAAATAAAAGGTATGAAATCATTTCATTCAGAAAAGTATCATGTTAAGATTAATTGGAAAAACATACATTGGTCATCGTATTTACTATTTGCCGTAATGTACCTTCATAAAACAAATTTTTATTCTTAGAAATGATATCTTAATCGAGATTGTAATTAGATAAAAATGATATAAAAGCGAGGATTTATTATAAATCCTCTTCATGACTGCACAACTTATTTACTGCTAGCACATCTTTTAATAATTTAAAAATATCGGGAAATATTGTTTATTTGTCATCATCATCATTTGTCCACCTAGCTTAGCAATCTTTTTTATTTTAGAAACGTATTTTTAATAAAGATGTCAAATTATTTTTAATAAGAACTGTTTACTTTTTGGATTATTTTGCATATGACACCATATAAGCGTCAAAATCACTGCAAATTTCTGAAAAGCTTGGGTTTGGACTGCTTTTCCCTGATAATTCAATTCAATCAAATTATTGTTGTCCATTATTTGATTGTGCAGATTTCATAATAACTTATTATATTTAATTATCTGCTCTGCAGATAAAGAAAGAGTATATCTCGGATCAATAAAAATTCCACAT
Organism: Lordiphosa stackelbergi; assembly: GCA_018904235.1. NCBI lineage: Eukaryota > Metazoa > Arthropoda > Insecta > Diptera > Drosophilidae > Lordiphosa > Lordiphosa stackelbergi. The sequence continues at coordinate 28,291 of JAEIFU010000442.1, forward strand.
AGCTACAACTCAAATTCTTACTCGTGAGACAAAATTTGGTCAATGCTAAGTTGTTGTTTTTGATTTCATATTTACATTGAATCCAGATGGAATAAAAATCACTAAAGACTAATGAAAAATAAAGAGGGTAAAGATTTTGGTTAGCTGCGCTCACTCTTTCTCGTTCGCTCTCTCTTCTTTGTGCCCGTCAGCAACAGAGTATACATCACCGAAAACAGAAATTAACACGTATATTTGTTTATGTTTCGGTACTGATGACCGATTATGTTTATAAAGATTATACGGTTATGGTTAAAAGAAATTTGTTTTTTGGTACGGTTTCGGTTGCAAATTTTAAAGTGTTTTGAGCGATTATGGGTTACGGTTTCGGTTACTGCTGTATCTCTGGTTTATACACTATTGGAAATTTTAAATAGGGAAGCACATCATTCTTTAGTGGTGACAGTTTATAAGCTAGCAGCCCTCTGTCCTTTACAAGCTGCCCTTATGGTGTGTAAGGAAGAACCCAGGTGAAATATTAATTTTCTGCATGATAATACATCAAATCTTTTGAGCGGGAGACTCGGAATTGGCGGTGCTCGATAAATATCGCTTATCTAATGATTTTTATTTTTTGTTTAACTAAAAACGGGTTCTGCGCAAAAAAGTGGCTGTTTGTCTAAAGTTTGTAGTTTTTGCTGTCGCGATTTTCTTCATTTCGGGGTACGAGAATAAACATGTCTGTGCCAAACATCATCCCGATATTTTCAAAACTGAGAGCACAGTTCGTATAGACACAGATCGCTCAGGAATTGTGGCATTAATAAAGAGGAGTTCAATAGTCGCTCAGATCGCTCCGAAAAGGAACATCAGCAACAAAAAGCAAGTTCGTAAGTTTTCTCTGTGGGCCTTGGAGAAATGTGACGTCAATTCGGAATGATCCGAATTCTTTCATTTGTAGATTTTGTTTTAAGTTCGTTTTGGGTGGTGTTTGATATCAAGAACAGTGGGTCGAGATTTGTTTGCTTTTACTTTGTGCTTCCTCACTGAGCTGGTTTCTTTCCGTTGGTTCTGTTTTTTGGTTCCGATTTCCTTTTGAGTTGCCTTTTCGTTTCCATCTGTTTTGTTTCCTTTATATTCAGTGATAAAACTTTTGTAGTTGTTTCGGTTGCATCCGCTCCGTTTTGTTTCCTTCCGTTCCGTTTTATTGGTTCCACTGACATCCTTTTAAAAATACTCCTTGGAGCATTGCCGAAAACTCTTGTGATCTCTTGTAGATTTTGCCGGCCAATAAAAAGACCAAAAAGTATGCTCCACAGGTGCCGACCGCAAAGCAGCAGCTGCAGCAGCAGCAGCCGCAGTTTCAGATTAACAAGGCTTACAATGTGGTGTCCATAATGAAGACGACCTCAGCGCCAAGCGCCCACCAGTCCCCGCATCTCGCGCACCAACAGCAGCAGCAGCAGTCCCATCACATGCAGCAACAACAACAGCAGCAAAGCTACGCCACCGTGGTCAACAGATCGATGGCCGTTCCAGGATCAGTGTCAGTCGGCGGCAACCAGCAGCAGTCGTCGGTCATTTGCAATGGTGCCAACATAATGCAACTGAATACAGGCGAACTGAGCTCGGCCGCCATCTACAATTTGTCAGGGCATCGACCATTGCCAAGCAGCAGCAGCAGTAGCAACGGCATCATAGACGCAAGCGGGCGTTTCATGAGCGTGGCGGATATGACGAAGAGTGCCAGCGGCTCGGCAAGTGGCAGTGCCGTCGGCAATAATAGCGGCGGCGGCGGAGTTACGCTCGGCAGTGCCAATGCCGGCAGCCCCTACATGAATGACAAAAATCTTATCGGCATCAGCTGCGTCGATAGCAGGAAGTTCGATTTCAAAAACAATAATCTGCTGTCAAACAACAGCTTCCAAGCCACGCAAGAGGTAGGCCCAAAAAACGGGAACGGATATGGAGATTTGTGGTTAGGTGGTTGTGATTACATTCAGGAATTGTATATGTTTTGAGCAGAGCCAACATCACCCGAAGACATAGTCAAGTCCTTATTCAATTTCCAGGATAAATTTCTGTATCAGCGTTCAGTAGACCTCAGTTTTTTTGGTAGATTGCATTTTTTAAGCATTTGGTGCATTAGTTCTAGCCCAACAAGTAAAACAGTTTGTGTTTGTTACATGTAACTAGAAATCGGATTTTGGGTTGACGTTGGTCTAAGCAATTTCAAATTTTTCCAATATTCAGGTCTGTTCCCATTTCCGATTGGATTTAAAAAGTAAAACGATTGCACTTCCGAATCGTTTTCATTTGATGTTCCCGTTTCCGAGTGAAATAGAAATCGATTTTCTTTTCGAATGATAGTTCGAATAGTTTTCGAACTATAATTCAGATGAATGGTAACATGAACAATTTCGATCAACACTGCGCTTTCGCTCATGCGGAATTGCGAACAGCTCAGTTTCATTTCGATCGTTTTTGCTTTCGGCTACATGCAATTTCTGGGGTACAACTTTGACAAAATTCATTTTAAATCAAACTGAATGCCCAATATTTCTATGGTTACTTTAAAATCTTCCCAATATATGACTTTTTAACATAATAACACTTTGCAATATTATTTTGATCCCGGCTATTAAATAGTTGATCCTTATGTTAAATTTCACGCTGAATTCAAATCTGTTTTTGAGATATTGCAAAATTTTCATTTTAGTGTTTTGAAAAAAGGTAGTTCTACTAAAATGCCATTTTCTCTGGTTTTAGTCAACCGATATGTTATAGATAATAAAATTATTTCTTAAAAAAGCGGCAGTTGCTTAAAATCCAATCATAATTGAAGAAGTTATGGCACTTAAAAGTAGGATTATTGAAACTTTTTTTATTTTTAAATTTTTTGCTGCCTTTCATTAAGTTTTTTCAATCTTACCATAAAAATTGCTCAGGTCTCACATATTGACAGGATTTTTTGCCCTTGGTCATCAAAATCGGATGAAAAATAAACGCTAAATTCACAATTAAGTAAACATACCTTTTCTTGAGAGTATTATTAATTGTTATTGTGCATGCTTTCCGACCCGTAACTCTGCTCTTTTTGTTTAATAAGTCACATAGGAGTATCTGAACAAAACAAAGTCCCATCAGAGAGGAATTTAAGATACTGCCATTTAAAAAATTCCTCTCTGACATTGATATGTAACTAGAATATGGAGTTTTTAGTAGTTTTTTCAGCATAAAAATCACATCTTAGCAAGCCAAATAAGAATAAACGTTGAGCATTAGGAGTTTTTATTGCAGTTCAAGGTTGGATAAAAGTACTCAAAAGATGTAGACCGCTTTTGTTTTTTGTGCAGACTGTGTGTTTCTCGTAACAAGAACCAGCAATAGTCTCCCATCATTGCCGGATCCCACTTGCCTTGGTAGCGAAACTCCATCTGCTGCATTTGCTGATGGAAGCGTTCGCCATGCTAGTCGCTTTCGTCGCCTAGGTTGTCCGGGAAAAAATCAAAATGGGAGTGCAAAAAGTGAATTTTTAAGGACATATTTACGCCTTTAAAAAATAAAATTGGTAAATATAAAAACTCGATGAAATACAGACTGAGATAATACCAATTTATTTTGTAGTTTTCCAATAAATCATCAACAGTTTCTTTGTAATCCTCACTTATTTTGTTTCCGAGAAAACTAGACACTACTGCGCAAAATGATTCCCATGCTTTTGCCTCGTCTGCTGATAATGCCGAGTAAAATTATATGTCGCTCATTAGCTTTTTGATTTGCGGACCCACAAATACGCCTTCTTTGATGTTGGCGTCAGAAAGTTGCGGGAATCGTCGTTTTAAAAATTCAAATGCCGCAAAATTTTCATTTTTGTGGAGAGCTTTAACGAAGTTCTTGAAGAGACCAAGCTTAATATACAACGGAGGGAGAATAATTTATTCCTTTTGAACTAGGGGCGGAAATTTTACGTTATCTTCTCCGACTACAAAATTGGCCCTTCCATCCCAGTCTTAACGATCTCGATCTCTGCGATCTCGGCTATACTCTCAAGAAGAGGTATGTTTACTTAATTGTTAATGTAGCGTTTATTTTTCATCCGATTTTGATGACCAAGGGCAAAAAATTTTCGTAAGAGATTACCCAATCCTGTCAATATCTGAGACCTGAGCAATTTTAATGGTAAGATTGAATAAAACTTAATGAAAGGTAAAAAAAATTTCTAAAAGTGCCAGATAAAAAAACTTTTGAAATTTTGTGACATAGTGTAATATTTAATAGTTAAAATATGTAACCGTTGACATGAAAATTGTCAATTACTTTTCATTTCACTTACTCAAAGAAAAACTTTTAAAACCGAATAATTTGATCGTTTTTCGGAAACGGGAACAGCTATCAATTTCGATTCCACATGATTTGCGTGTTTGTTAATTTTTATCAAATTTCCTATTCAAAATATGTTTCTTTTAGGTAAGTGCATATGCTTAAATAGGTTAAAATGTATCAATGGCCGTGTTCAGCAGAACAACTTGCTCCGTGATCATGTATACATTTGCAATAATCTTCCTTCTGAACTCAAGTGATGCGGCTTCAGAAAAGCCAATTTAAGGTATCGAGGAAATAGTACGATACTTTAAAGTGATGCTGCTCCCTCGCAGAGCAGAATCTATTCGATGCGTAAAATTTGTCTGATTCCTGCTCAGAGATCAATTATTCTGCTGAACACGCCCAATGTTAATTTTGCATTTCAACGGTGATTTCTGTATAAAAGTTCTCATTTCGAATTTACATCGACAACTTTACATATGTAATGGCAAATATATCGTCGGTCACTAGATTTGGTTCTATGCCGGGCTACAAGATTAGATGACGAAAGTTGTGCGATTTGAAACCGCCTGCAAAAAGCCAAGTAGATTAATTGCGTACAGGTTTCCTTCCGGCCGACTGTGGCCGATTTCACTTCTACATAAACTAACAAACAGACTAATAGCAGCTGGTAAGCAATTAGTTTCGGGTACATGAAATAACGCCCAGTGAAACAACGCCCGTGGGCCTTATTCCTCGGACTTTCCACACATATTATGCTGGTAAGGACTTCTTCAACCGTTTGATTTAATCTAAAATCATCAATTTGAAGAAGTAAAGTCGCCATGCATGAGATCATTTTTTTTTATTGCAGCAAAATCCTCATCCCGAATTGTAAGTTTAATGTAAAATTGGCTTTAGAGCCCCAAAGGGCCAAGCCAAGCTCCTGTCATCTTCCTTCCCAATAACGCGTTGAATGACTCCACTGAACTTGTAGTCATTAAGTTTTGACCGTGAACAGAAAATGCACGAGGTGCGGCTTTAATGTGAGTTAAAATAATTTGTTCTAAGCCTTAAAATTCAATTTCCTTCATCACATACGGAACTCCTTGCGTTTCTTGAGGGAGATACAAAATACAGATCGGGTTGAAATCAATATTCATCAGTGGCGTTATTTCACTTTTTGGAGTGAAATAAGGCCCCCGTGCCTTATTTCATGCACCCATTAGTTTAGTTTGAACTGCAATCGTTTTTACAAAATGGTAAACTTTAATAATTCTAATGCGAAATAAATACACTCATGTTCCAGGCTTTCTGCACACTATTCCATAATATTGCATTGTTGATCAAGAGTGCTTCCCGACTTCTTGTTTCTGTTCACCCCAAAGATTCTCTAAGGGGTTCAAGTAAGGAGATTGACTTGTCCAGTCAATGACGATCACAGTTATGTCTCGAAACCATTCCCTGCCCTGAGAGCATATTTTTATACCCTTGTAGTGGGAAAAAAAGCATCTCCGACCACATAAAGTATATATCGCTGACTTACTTCAATACTGGCATAACTCAAAATAAACAATTTTGAGAAAAACACGTTTAAAGTTCTCAATGGATTTAACCCAGAAAAAATGGTTCTTTTAGTTTCGAGTTAATTAACTAAAATATTGTAAATCTAGAATGCTTATTGATAAAACATGAAAATATGATCTTTTAACTGAAAGCCGATGTATGTTCTGCATCATTAAGTAAAAAATCGTGTTTTTTGAGTAAAGTATATAGATTCTTGATCAGCATGACGAGCTGAGTCGATTAAGCTTTGTCCGTCCGTCCGTCCGTCTGTCCGTCTGTCTGTTTCTACGCAAACTAGTCCCTCAGTTTTGGAGCTATCGAGCTGAAACTTTGCACAGAGTCTTCTTTTTACTGCACGCTGCTAATATGTCAAAACCGACCGGATCGGATGACTACTTCTTGTAGCTGCCATACAAATGTTCGTTCGGAAAATGGATTTTAGTAAGAAAAACTGTTTTATTCTCAATATTACTGCTCTCAAACACGGTCATGGGTAAAATGTAATGTTTTTAAGCTGATCTGCGAAGTTTGGTCGAAGTCGCTAACCGTTGAGACAAGCGATTTCAAGTGTATCAAAACTTCGGTACAGACGAAGTTAGCTTTGCCTTTCTCGTTTGAGTTATGCCAGTATTGAAGTAAGTGAGCGATATTTTCTTGATCAGCAGGACGATGAGTTGATATAGCAATGTCCGTCTGTTTCCATGCTGTCTCCTCCGTTTGTACGAAGTCTTTTAGTACAAATACGCTCAACATTTGTCGGAACCGGTCGGATCGGATGACTATAGCATATAGCTGCCATATGAGCGATCGGTCGAAAAAGTAGTTTTAGTGAGAAAAACTGGTTTGTCATAAACCCAACCGTCCCCAAATCTCGAATTTATAAGTTTTCTATGCTTTCACATAATCCCACTTTGTTTTATGAAAATCGGTCAACTATATAGTACAGCTGCCCGACAAAAGATAGGTCTAATAAGAAGAAGTAGTAAGAAAAACTTTTTTATTTTCAATTCTACCGCTCCAAAACTTGTTACTGATCAATATAATGTACCCTCACACGATACTTCCAAGTTTGATCAAAATCAGCTGACTATTCATGTGAAATATCGTAGCTATCTAAAAATTTATCTCATCTGAGAATAGGCCTTAAACTGACTGTTAATGCTCTCTTTAAGCAAAAAATAGAAATAGAGAGACCAATGTAAAAGGGAGAATGGGATTGGAAGATGCCTTCTGGTTCCAATACATTTTAAGGTGACTAAACGGACCTGCCTATAATTGAATTTTTCGCTGAGCGTATTTGTGCAAAAGTATATAACAGGGAGAAGGAATCCTTTCCTACCCTATAAAGTATATATATTCCTGATCAGCATCAACAGCCGATATAGCCATGTCCGTCTGTGCGTCAATATGAACAAACAGATCTCGGAGATAAGAAGCGATAGAGGTTTGACTTGTATTATAAATACATAAATTTCCTATACTTGCAGGCAGATCAAGTTTATTTTAAATTTTTGCCCCCTCCCGCCTCAGCAATGGGCAATGGGCAGCACTTCACACACTGGCTGCTTACTTAAATTGAAAAAATTTTTATCTTTAATAAAAAAATCCGATTGATCCGAATGCCCATCATAACGTAATTTGCGGTTTGCACAAAAATTTTTGTTATTTTATAAACAATTTTAAAAATCGTCAAAAACGAAAAATGGAAAAAAGGGTTTTTAAAAACACATACAGGTTTGTTTACGACAGGTCTCAAATTGATATTGGTAAAGTTTTAGTATCACCTTTTAGATTTTTAAATATTTAATAATATTGTAATTGTTGCTAAAATTATTTATAATTTTTCTAGTGTTAACCACCATGATATAGCTTCAAAGGATAAACAATTTATTGCCCTAAAATAACTTAAATTTTGGTCTTTTCAAAAGATGGAGACTTTTATGGTTTAAAAGTTAGAATTTTGAAGTATAAACAAATAAAAAGATGCCCTTAAATAAAAATTTCTCACGTAGTCAGTTTTAAAGTCATGTGATTGAAACTTGGCAATTGTGCTTTATATTTATCAAGCTTTTCAAAATTGCCAACATCACACAGATCGGACATCTATATCATATAGCTGCCATAGAAATGCTGAATTTGGTTCTGGTATAATATACTTTCAAAACTCTGGTCACCCTAATCCACAACAAAATGCAATTAATCATAGCATTCGTATGGCAGCTATATGAAATAGACGTCCGATCTGTGTGATGTTGACATTTTTGAAAGCTTGGTATATATAAAGCCCACTTGCCAAGTTTCAGTCGTAGAGCTTTGAAACTGACTGAGTGGCAACGCATTATTTAAGGGCAACTTTTTATTTGTTTATAACTTTAAAAATTCATAAGTTTTAAACTATAAAAGTCTCCATCTTTTTGAAAACACCAAAATTTAAGTTACGTTTAGGACAATAAATTGTTTATGCTTAGAAGCTATATCATGGTGGTTAACACTGAAAAAAATTATAAATAATTTTTAGCAACAATTACTTAATATTATTAAATAATTTAAAAATCTATAAAACTATTATTTGAGTAGCTACAGTAAAATACTTTTCACCAGTATCAATTTGATACCTGTCCGATAAACTAAACCTGAGATTCACGTTTTTAAAAACCCTTTTTTCATTTTTCCGTTTTTGACGATTTTTGAAATTGTTTATAAAATTAACAAAAATTTTTGTGCAAACCGCAAATTACGTTATGATGGGCTGTGATATCGGATTTTTTTTTATTAAAATGAAAATAAAAATTTTTTAACTGTTCGGTTTATAAAAGAATAACAAGGTATAGGATGTTATAGTCGGGATTAAATATGAAATAGCTTGTCACAACGGTTAGCGACTTCGACCCAAACTTCGCAAATTAGCTTAGAAACATGACATATTACCCATGACCGTGTTTGAGAGTGATAATATTGAGAACAAACCAGTTTTTCTCACTAAAAAAAGAAGTAGTTATCCGATCCGGTCGGTTCCGACATATTAGCAGCGTGCAGTAAAAAGAAGACTCTGTGCAAAGTTTCAGCTCGATAGCTCCAAAACTGAGGGACTAGTTCGCGTAGAAACAGACAGACGGACGGACAAAGCTTTATCGACTCAGCTCGTCATGCTGATCAAGAATCTATATACTTTATGTGGTCGGAGATGATTCCTTCTATGCGTTACAAACTTTTGGGCAAAATTATAATACACTTTCCAAGTGTATAAAAACTGCTAAAAATCGATTGTCCGTTTTCGCCCTGGTTACGAGATAATGGCATAAAACGTGTGTTGAGCGAGGTTTGTTTAAATTCGTAGGTCCTTTGACAACATTAAGTTGCATTTTCGAGCGAAATTCGTTTTCATGAAGGCTGCATTGAATGACGTTACGGAAAACCCAAGACGAATTTTTGAGTTTGCTCATAATATACAAATTGATGGATTTTAATACGGAAAATGTGGTTAATTTTTTTTGTCGACCAAATAAGCATATGGAAAGTTTGCTATCTTCTCTGTTGCAAAAGCTTGTAAACCTGTGTAATTAGGTCGAACTTTTCTAGTCAATTTCTTAAAATTAGCTCTAAACTTACCCTTTTAAAGTAAAATATCCCTTTAAATAACTATTACTAAGCTCGAATATTGTATTCAAAATATCAAGACCCTGAACTTCCAAATATGAATGAAAAGTCTAGAGAATTTCCAACAGCGAAAACAAAAATATTGCTGAACTCCGGTTTGAACCTAAACCCGCTTCGAAAACCCAAACCCAAAATGAAAAAGTTGCAAGTGCTGAACTCCGGTTCGAACCTGAACCTAGGTTCATCGACCTTCTGAACCAGCTTCAAGAACGCAAAGCTAAAATGAAAAAGTTGCAGTGTTCGAACCCCGTAGTGAACCCCTCCCGATTTTTAGGAGGTTTGCAGCCCTGATTATATTACCATGCTTAATTGTTTTCGGTGTAAACTTCTTTCCTTTTGATCGACGGAACGTTCCATTGAGCAACGTTCCATTGAGCAACGTTCCAAACTAATTATTCTTTGTTTCATCGCTCCAGGGAACAACTGATCCTCTGGTCAGTGCCAGTCTTTGTTGCCCACTACAAGGTATTCCGTCTTCTTTAAATTTGCCTTTTAAAGCAATAACACAATACGACTATTATTAGCTGATGAATTTTTGCTTTTGTAACTTTTTTTCAATTCTAATCAAAGAAACGTGCCAAAACATTTTTCAGTAAGCAAGCTTAAGTAAGTTTCAAAACAGTGCTGATAGGACTATCAATTATTACATCGAATTTGAGACTTGGCATTTAACTTTTATTTTATATTTCTTTTTACTATTGATCGTCTTCACACATATTTTACTGTCCATGAGTGTAAGTTTATACGGAAATCGCCGTCGAATTGTAGAACGCACCTCCATTATATGCTTGACTCAAAGTACCATTCAAAATTCCGTACTTATGTTTGAAACACAAAATGCAAATTCCTTATTACCACACAAAAGCTTTCAAAAGTACCTGGTCTTTGACTTTTGAAAGAAAGACTCACTAAATTGGGTCACTTTAGGAATTTTTCGTGATTTAATGATTCAACATTCAAAGTTGAAAATATTCTGTGAACTCTGCTATATTCGGTACTTTCGTTTGCAACGCTGAATAAAGGGAAGAATTGAAAATGATCAACCTCTTACCAACGACACTACATATATAGATTACCGTCAGCTCCCAAGAACAATCGCTTTTTGCGTCCAATCGTCATCTTTAATATCTATAAATCTTTGCTTTCAGCCGTATAGCTAATATAAGACGTATAGCTAAGTTTCAATATACGTATGTATCCTCATAAAGGCAGCGAGAAGCAAAAATTGGGATTCAAAGTCAGCTCCCAAAAACAATTGTTTTTTGTTTCGCATGCGCCATCTATGATATCTATAAATCTTTGCTCTTACGAAACAAGCTTGTATGCAACCACAAATTTGGTTTGACCACCTATTAAAAATACGATTTTAGCTAAAATCCTGGCTACAGTCTTAAAGGGGCCAAGACAAGCTTCTCTCAATCTCTTGGCGTGTGTGCTTTAAATTTTTCGCACAAGAGAAAGGGACCTACAGCTTAACGCCGAATCCGAACGGCAAAGTTTGAGAATATGCTTTTTCCTGGCTAGTTACTTCACAGCTGGCGCCAATGTCTAGTTATGGCCCATAAAATTCTAAAGAGCTTTCGGTCCGAAAATTTGAAACCGTCGAATAGCTTTAGGTTCGGTTCACAAATCGGGGCTTAAAGGCTTCTCGCCTTGGTTGTAAGTTGGGGGACCGTTAAAATATTTTCCTCATCCATTTTTGGTTGATCCAGTTTGTGCATTTTCTGCATGGTTTTCTGACGCTTTCAAAGCACAGTCCCGAAACACTTCGACCTGTTTATATTCGGTTGATCTAGGGAGTCCTTTTCAAGAAATCGCAGGCGAGTTGAGAGGCCTATCCTAGCGAGCACTCTTGGGCGGCGATATCACTTATTTAATTAGTCCTGTAGGCACACTTTTCCCGCGTGTATTGAAAAGGCTCTTGACAGGCCGGGATCTTAATAATAAGCCGTCCCCCCAACTTTCAGCGGTTTGTTTCGCTTGATCGCAAACTTAAGATGGTATAGATTCCACCACTCACCAGAATTGCCTAATCGTATTTACGCCTTCTTACAGTATGTGTCAACGGGAAACAACACTCCTGGGAATGGCCGTACCAATCCACAAAATGGCGGTATTTTTCGACCACCTCCAGCATCCAATGCACCGCGCGGCGCCAGCGGCGGCGCTCGCCACGTCCATGTGCCGCAAATGTACCCAGGCAACCTGCACCAGAGCATGGTCCTGCAGCCAGCGTACACGCAATTTAATCCGCGCCAGCCCACATTTCAAACTTCACATTTGCAGTATGCACCCGCACCGATGCAATACTATCCGTACCAATATCTGCCGACTCTGTCGCAGCAAACTCTGCAGCAGCAGCAGCCGCCACCACATTCTCGCGGCGGTGTGACTGTCAATACGAGCGGCGTTAATGTCGGCAACACGATGCAACCCGTGCAGTCCGGCCCACAGGGACCGCTGGCTGGTGCTGGAGCCTCTTCATCGCATCTGCAGCTACTGACTGGTGCAGTGCAGCCAAGTGCAAATACCGTTATCGGTGTCGGCGGCCCACCCAGCGGTGTGGGGGTGGGTCAAGTTGGTGTCGCTCCCATGGTTGGCGTTGGCGTGATGCCAACAAATGTGGCTCCAGTTCAGGTGCAGCCGCAAAGTAGACGTCGACATCAGCACCGCTTGCAGATTATCGATCCGACCACAAAGAAGAATATTCTGGATGATCTGGACAAGGTGAGTAGTCGCATTGCCACGCAACTGCGTAAATCAGTAGAAGAGTAAGCTGAAAGGGCGCACTGTCTGTCGTCTACTCCTAATTAATTTAATTTCTTCCGATTCGACTTTAAACACGAAATTGAGCTCGTTGCGCATATTCTCCAAGGGACCCTTTTTAGATTGGTCAGAAAAGATCAAGATTTTCCTCTCGCCGGACTATGGATTATCATCCGCCTGCGGGTTTCATTTTAGATTAGAAAATTGTTTCCAAAACCCCAAAACATAATAATTTGTAATTGATTTGTGTATTTAGAGCAATTCCAATGCAGAGAACGAGCTGCCGGAGCAAGGAACAGCAGTCACATCAGCAGCGGTGACAGCCCCACCGGAAGTTGTCGTCCCCATTTGCATTTCACAGCCAGATACTGTGGGAATGGCTCTTCCAAGTGGCGTGGTTTTGCAGTCCTCTGATTCAAGGGCGCCTATTGCGCCGTACTCTATTGGTGCGTTGTACCCACTGATCCTTTGGGCCCACTGATAATAATGCTGATCCCTTTTCAGAACAAATTTCTGCTGTACAACGCCCAGATATTATTGTGGGACAAACACCCATAGTGTCAGCGATGACTGACGCTCCATCTGTTGAAATATTGCCCACTCCTCAAAAGAGCAAAAGCAAAAAGTACGTAACCCCTGAGCAAGGACTATTCGATTTACTATTCGCTGCCATCTCGTTTTCTTCTTTTTGCAGGATTCCCATAGTCTCGCCAAAAGCTGAGCCAGATTCATCGACGACCGCCACTAATGTTACTGGTAAATACTCCACACTGGCCCATTTTATAAAAATAATCATAACAAATTATTATATATAAAAAAAGTTGACCAAAAAAACATGTTCACCATGTCCGATTGTCGGCCGAATGCAAAGTCTGCCCTCTTTTAGTAACTATGCTCTGTACCAAAGGTAAAAAGAGTATGGTGGTTTGTGCAAATCTATGTATCAGCCACCAGGAAATATCTTTAATCCGTTCGTGTTTGAAATAATTAAAACAACACAAATGAGAACTGAATTCGTGCTATAAAATTATTAGAGTTTTTTTTTTATAATTGATCCTTGTATTACTTCGTCAGCACATCCAAATATAAGGTTATTAAAAACCCAGATTTGGTAGATTTGGTGGCCTGCCATGTCCTTATACAGTACTAAAATTACATGCCTAATGGTCTTGGTGGTATATTTCGCGTTTAGTTGTTTGCTTCTTTCCGTTTTCAAGTGATTTTTACAGTTATACGGTATTTTAAATTTTTGTACACCAAACACAAAGCACTCTTAAAAAAATTCGTTGCACGTAATTTCGGGAACAACATTATTGATTCGTTGAACTAGCTCATGACATAAGCCTATAAAATCTGTTTGAAATGATTCAGCTCGGATCAGCTCAACAAAGCAACTAGATCAATCATGCTCAACTCAAATAGTTCGTAGCCTAAATGTCAAAAACATATGTGAAATTCGCCAAAAATAGAGGAAAATGGTCGACGGATTCGCGAGTTTAGAATTTTAACACAGCCTAACAATAGATGCTAGGATGAACAAAGTTTTGAGATAAGTTGTTGTATTGACATAATAATGCGGAAATATTCGCTGTATTGTGTTCTATTTTTATTTTAAATTTTCTTATTGATATCTCATATACTTTCCCCGTGAGATGAGAATACATATGTCGCAATATCAATTTACAGGTTCATTTTCATCTTAATGCAAAAGCGTCATATCCCAGATGCCCTGCAGTCGGTATTGCACAGACATACTTCGGCTTTCAGTTAAAACAAATTTTATCAATAGTCATTCTAAATGTATAATATTTTAATAGATTAGCTGGAAACTAAAAGAACCATTTTTCTGGATTAAATCCTTTGAGAACTTTGAACGTGTTTTTCTCAAAATGGATTATTTTGAGTTATGCCAGTATTGGAGTAAGTGGGCGATATATTCTTGATCAGGGCGATGAGCTGATTTCTTTGAGATTTGTCCGTCCGTCAGTCTATATCAACGCAAACTAGTCTCTCAGTTTTAAAGCTATCGATCTGAAATGCACAGAGTCTTTTTTTACTGCACGCTGCTAATATGTCGGAAACGAGCAGATCGGATGACAACTTCTTGTAGCTGCCCCTGTGGAGGCGCCGGTGTGGACGTGGGAAAAAAGAGAAACAAACTTGATCTTCGTAGAGACAATCTGAGTCTACATTTTTAAATTTGGTTGCTTTAGCTCGTCTAGTCTCTGGGATCTACGTGTTCATACAGACAGACGGACGGACATGGCTATATCGACTCGGATGTTAATGTTACAAACATCCGGACAGTTTTAATATACCCTCTCCAAGGGTATAAAAATTAGATTAACTAGCAATAATTTTTTTTCGTTGATCTTTTGCTTAATTATTGCGCAATTTGTAAATCGATTGCTGCCAATCTGAGTTGAATAAAGTAGCAACACCGACGCCAAAGTAATGACGAGAAGCCGCTCAAATGTTGGTAAATATTATTATTCTTCCGAAATGGTTAAAATTAAAATTAATTATGTAGGGGAAAGCATCGAACAGATGTCCAGAGCGAGATTTGATTGGCTTTTATGAAGGAGCATAAGGATTTGGCCCTCAATCTCACAATGGGCGACAGGGAAGTTGCGGCTGTAGCCTGGAAAAAACTGACTTTAAGTCTGGCCAACCTTTCCTCCGATTGCTTAAATTGAATAACGCGTAGGCCGGCAATGCAATTCTCTTGCTTATATTTGCGTTCTACGTTTTCTCGTAACCATACAGCAGCTAGAGTTGCAAGGTATCATTTTTATTTTGGCGTGCGGAAAAATTGAATTTTTTATGTGGGAAACAAAAAAATTTAACTCAGTTAAAGAAAAATAAGTGTATAGGATTATACACCTTTAAGTGAGCACGGTTGTAAGTTTGAATTTGTACTGACTCACTCTGGCGAATGAGGTTCTATTTATTAAGATATTTTCCATAACTATATTCCTATCTAACAATGTGTAACACATTTAATGTAAATAAATTGTCTGCGTTGGTCACATGGGTGGGTTCCTGCGCATTGGTCGTCAAGTGGTTCCACGACTCGTCAACCCTTTCAAGTGGCTAGTCTGTTGCAAGCGAACCTCGTCTGTGCCGCTATTAATATTAATGCTATTAGAAAAGGTGACATATTTATGACAAAGGCTGAGATATCTAAATATGAGATTAAGACTACGTGTGGGCCGAGTTGAATATCATGTTAAAGTATTAACATTCTTCGGGGGCCAAAAATGCGACAGCCACGTATTAGGATCGTGGTCGAGTCCCATGTTCAATTTGCGAACAATAAGTTTGTTTTGTTTAAAAATGATCTAACCAAATAGCTTACATTTTTTTAAATATTAGTCAAAAACGCATGAAAAGACCTAATCTAAGTTGCACTTGCGGGGTGGCTGCCCTACGCAGTCAAGTTCGAATGGGTTTGTCAACAAGCTTAAAAAAGGAAATCACTCAAAGTTCTATGGCATGGCGAAAATATTCGAGCGATTAGGGAAATCGCTAGTGAATTCTATGACACCCCTGATATAGTGCAAAAGTATGTAACAGAGAGTAACAGAGAGTAGAATATATATTCTTGATCAACATCAACTGCCGCGTCGACATAGCCATGTTCGTCTGACTGTCTGTCTGTCCGTATGAACCAAGAGATCTTATAGATATAGAGGTTTGAAATGTATGGGACATACGTATACTTCTTATATTTTCAGGCTGATCTTTATTTTTCAATTTTTGTCACGCCCCTTTGTAATGTGACTGTTGGTAAACGTGGAGGTGCTGTTAAGCATACCACGAAATAGACGACGACGATCGTTGATGGTTAGCTGCGGGGAATATTTCGGCAAGGGCTCGTCGGAAGGGAGGGATCTTTTGTCGGTTCTAGTTGTCACACACAAGAAGAGAATCGTGCTAACCGGGCCAAGAAGTGTTACAAAATAATAAACCCAGTGTCGCATGCATCTCTGCGAGTGAGGTGTTCAAGCTCCCTATTACCCGCTCAACCATGGTAACACTTATACCCCATCCCTTTAACTTTACTCCAAATTAATTTCAGCAAAACTTCATTTAATTTTCATTATAAAATCTAATAAGGCCAAAGCCATTTCACAGAATTGTAACATACTTCAGGCTTGATCATCTAGTCATTTAAAAAGATTGTTTAGTACAGCAATAATTGAATTGTGACTTGCATCACCACCAAGTTAGGATTAGGATTATAGCATTAGGTAAATTTGAATAAATGTATATATATATGCGGATTAATGGTACTGCAAGTTTGGTTTTACCTTGTTTAAATGTGTTCGTTTATGTGGTTAGCTTACTTGAATTCCATCAATGCATGCAGGCCTGTTCCAACGATGCTCCAACCTGGTTTCAAAAATTAGATTAGTAAATATTAAGTATAATATTAAGAACTTAAGAAATTAAATTGATTTTTTTTCAACAGCAGATCGTTTACCAGCATCCTCTTGGTGGTGGGTGCACGTGGTAAAAAAGTCTAATGTCAAAATGGTTCGTCGCAGGTGGGGTTGACTGTACCGCCTAACTCCAAATCTTCTTCAAGCGGTTGCGCTTCAAAGAGAGATTTGCGGACACTTCCACACGTCTCGGGTATACATAGAAGGGTGGGTGCATCAAAGTTTATAGAGGCCAACTTGAGACCCATTAGAAAAAAAAATAAATTTTTGTTAGCCACATGGCAAGATTAGGTTACTTCGCCAGTTCTTTACCTTTATGGGGCTCAACACAAGAATCTCGGTGTCTTAAGGTTTCTGTACCATGAATGCAGCAATATCCAGACGAAGGACTGCACTATAAAGCACTAAGGAAAAATTTTATTATTCTTATTCATCAGTTCTAACTCTCACTTGGTTACCTTTTGGGGTTATGAAAAGAATAACCTTTTCATTTACAATTTATCAATGCACTTTTGCTGGTTTTCTTCACTGGGGATGTTAATCAAACGCACTGCACATCTTTTATTTAGTTACTTTGATTTATTAAAACATATATATGTAACTGCCATGTAGACAACGACAATGCTTAATTTTCAACTGAATTCGATCATAAGCATTGATTCTTCCAAAAGTGCATTGGCTTCGCATTCAGCAACGCAGTTGTATTGGTGAGATAAACCAAAGCTTAGAATCAGACCACGCTTGACGATAGCGGTCTGCTTATCTACATGTACACTGCTGAGCATACAAATATGTACGTCTGTGGACATTTATAAAATGGACCGTCACACCTTCCCGCCCCCGGATTTTAAAAAAAACCACCTATCTCCCGCAGTTCTGCAGATAGATGGATCGTACCCTTTAAGCATATTTAGTAATCAGTATTATGTATCGATCCGCCAAAGGATGGAATGGTAAAGATCGGATGATCCCTTCAAGATCCCGCCCAGATCCCGCCCAGATACCACCTAGATACCGCCCAGATCCCACCCAGGTCCCACCCAGATCCCATCCAGATTTCACTCAGAGCCCAACCAGATCCCGCCCAGATCCCAGCCAAATTCTAACCAGATCTCAGCCACAAATACCACCAGATCCCACCGAGATCTTTCCCAGAACCCACCCAGTTGCCCCTTTTCAGCATCTATCCTATCTCTTCACTTCCCCCATCTGCCAGTCCTCTTATGGCTGTGTGTGAAACCGAAAACTCCACAAAACAACACAAAATATGAATGACGTCAGTGTCACGTGACGCTCAAATCAAATTTTACTCCTACTAAAATCGTCCGTACCGAAATTAAAGATGTTTCACATCAAAAAAGATTTTCTCACTAAAGCCCATTTTCCAACCGGTGGTTCCTATGGCAGTTATAAGACATAGTCATCCGATCCGGTCTGGTTTCTATGCCTTACTCTGGGCAAAATTATAATACCCTTTGCATGGGTATCAAAATAGGAAAATAGGAAAATCAAAATCATGTTTAACTGCTGTTGTAGCCTGGTAAGAAAAAAGAAATGAAATAACTGGAGACTCAAATAAACAGTGGCCCATAAATACTTTATAGGGTTACATTCATTTGCACAAACTTAATATTCTCTGTGCTGCTTCACTAGGAAAACGCACCTTGTCACAAGTCGATGACAAAAATGGCCAAAATGCAAGAATTGCATTTGGAACTGCTTACCCACTCTTCATATTCTCGCCTCATTCATCCACCTCCAGCGATCGGTTTTTGAGAAGCAAGATAAAATCTTTTGTCACAAAGGTGTGCTAGAATAACTTTGGCCGGAGATTTATTGAACCATGTTGTAGATTCGAGTCTCGGTGCTCCCATGCAACGCTGCGTATCAATTAGATTCCATAAGAATTGTATCCTTGGACAGAGAAGAACGCGTCTTTAAAAGCGAAAGAACCAAGTTGTAAGTTCTAGTGACGTTCGTTTTTTATACACTTGAAAAGTGTATTACGATTTGGGCAGAAGTTTGCAACGCGTAGAAGGAATATATATATTCTTGTTCAGCATGACGAGCTGAGTCGTCTGCCCGTCTGTCTGTTTCTACGCGAACTAGTTTTCAAGTGTATTATACTTCGATCAGACGAAGTTAGCTTTGCTTTTTATAACCTTGCAAAGGTTGCCCAGAAGTTTGCAACGCATAGAAATATTAATTTCCGACCCTATAAACTATATATTATATATTGTTGATCAGGGTGACGAGCTGAGTCGATTGAGCTTTGTCCGTCCGTCTGTCTGTCCGTCTGTCTGTTTCTACGTAAACTAGTCTATCAGTTTTAAAGCTATCGAGCTGAAACTTTGCACAGAGTCTTATTTTTACTGCACACTGCTAATATGTCGGAACCAATCGGATCGGATGACTATATCTTGTAGCTGCCATAGGAACTACCGGTCGAAAAGTGGTTCTGTGTGAGAAAAACTTCTTTGTTTTTACTGTTTACGTCTCCCACTTCAGCGATTATTAATATTGTACGCTTTCACATAGATTTGGAAGTTTTGGTCAAAGTCGGATGACTATATCTTATAGCTGTCAAAAAGTGGGTTTTATTTAGAAAAATTGTTTGTTTTAATGCTGGCGTTCTTAAACTCTAATGTATTAAAACATCTGCAAACGTATAAAAACTTCGGCAAAGACGAAGCTAGCTTGGCCTTCTCGTTTTTTCAATTGTTCAGTTGTTCGTCTACTACTCTTAAGATTTGGTGACCTTCCTTTGTTGGTTTTTAAGTAGACTCTCGTACTGACGGACAGCTGATTAAAAACATGTCTGCCGGTTTGAATCAAGCGCAGTTTGGATGAAAGAGCATTCGAGACTTCCAAAACAATACATCAAATGGTTGCTCTTTGGGTTAGTTTCTAGATTGTTCAGGAAAAAGTCTTGCAAAAAGTTTTGCTTTTTAGCAACAAGTCTAGAGACCCAGCTAAAATTTCCTCACGCCCACTATCAGGTACATATTCTCCTCCAGCTGATACTCACAGGAATAGAATTTTTTCGTTCGTGCGCTGGTCACTTGTCATACGAGGGGGGGAGGCCTGCGTGGCTCGTTTTCATTCATTCATTCATATATTCCGCTCGCTGACTCGTGAGAGCGCGCGTGTGTGTGTGTGTGTGCGTGTGCGCACAAATTTTTACTTTTGCTTTTTGACTTTTACGAGCTTTGGGCGGCTTTTAGTTTGCTGCTTGCTGGCACTAGTTCGCTTCTGTTGCGATATGCGGTTCGGATCGATGTGATCATTTGGAATGCGCTTGTGTTAGTGTGATTCGATATCATCTGTGTCTATCTATAGCGCTAGGCAACAACGCGACAGTCTGTCGGTAAGACAACAACGCACGTCAATTAAGAAAATATCACAAGCAAAGGCAAACGAAAGAAACAGGGAAAACGTGAGGCGTGCTCAAACCAACTTGTGGGTTACCGTTACCCGTTGCTCGCTTGGCCCAACGATAAGCCACGCATATTCGGTTGTTAATCTGGTTCTGTGCCGTCATAGCTCAACCTTGACTGTGATAATTATTTCTGGGCGCAATGTGCGCACACACATTGGTTTGCGCCTCTGTGTAGGGGCCAAGGGAAGAATTCGGAATGCACAAATGACAATCGGTACGCCATGGGGAAAATCTTAAAGACTTGTCCAGCGGAGCATGTCACTCACATAACATAAGGTGCCCGAGATTCTCCGGTAAATGAAGCATGTGAACAAGAATGTGAGTGGAGTCGATTCGAGGTTATGTTCGCGAACACACGGACACGGGCAAAACGATTGTCTGTCTGCTAGCCGGCGATCATAAAAATCCGCTCTCCGGGGGATTGGGGTAACCTTCACATGTGCTGAAGCTTGTTAAGCTCACCGGGTTATTGAAATTTATCGTTGTAAAAACCATTGGGAGATAAGTCAGGGCAGCTCCAGGCGGTTTCTTATTGGTTCGCTTAGACCATTGCCAACAGCTAGCTAATGTGTCTCAAATTCTATCGTTTTTAGCCGAAGCGGATGATGCAGCGGCGAAATCGGACGCAGCGACTAAGAGCACCAACGAGACATTTCAGAATATACAATCGGATTGCGTTCCACTCCAACAGAAGGCAGAAGTGCCAGCCGCACCGGAGGAAAAAGCTCCTGCTCTGCCCCAAATCGTTCCCAGCGAGCCGCCTACCGCTGAGCCCTTGCCATCTGCTGCTGCAGCCCCTGCGGAGGTAGAGCCACCCCGAATTGATATGCTTATTACTGAGCCGGCCTCACAGCACAGCGGGGGGGCTGCTACGACGTCTCTGGAGTCTGAGCCCAGCGACAAGGCGGAGGCAGCAGGAAGCGGTACACACGAAAGCACCCCCGATGAAACAGATCGCGCCCCATTGTCACTTGTTGAAGAACCTCGTGTGGAAGCGTTAGAGATGACAACAGCAGCTGATACCAAGGAGCTGGACCATGAAATGCCTACGGCTGAGCAGGATGCGCAGCCTGAGACGGATTCTTTACCACCTAAGCCCGAAGCAGAGCAGCCACCGCAACCAGTCGATGCAGAATCTGCTTCTCCTGAGGAGGCAGCGACGGCCGCACCCTCGCTGATTAACTACAATGAGGGACAGTGGTCACCCAGCAATCCGAGTGGCAAGAAGCAGTATGATCGCGAGCAACTGCTCCTGTTGCGCGAAGCCAAGGCTTCGCGTGTGCAGCCAGAGGTGAAGAATGCTTCGATTCTGCCGCAGCCGAACTTGATGCTGCCGTCCTTTATGCGCGGCAACAACAACAACAATAAGCGCGCGCTGTCCATGGTAGGCACCATTGGGGGCAATCGGAATTCAGAATCCGGTGGCGGCGGCAATTACATGAGCAAACAGATGTCCATGTCAGGCGTTCAGGGCAGCGGAGGTGGTGGTGGTGGCGGCGGCCGCAGCAGCATGAAGGGAATGATCCACGTCAATCTGTCGCTTAATCAGGACGTTAAATTAAATGAGACGGAGAACGCCTGGCGTCCGCGGCTCCTAAATAAGTCCGATAACATCGAAAGAGCACCGACCGATGCTGAGGCCACCCACGAAAAGGATGAGCTAGTGAGGCGCGTTCGCGGTATTCTCAACAAGCTGACGCCCGAGAGGTTCGACACTCTGGTCGAGGAGATCATCAAACTGAAAATCGATACGCAGGACAAAATGAACGATGTAATTGTGCTGGTATTTGAGAAAGCCATCGATGAGCCCAATTTCTCGGTTTCCTACGCCCGGCTATGCCATCGCCTCATTACTGAGGTGAAGGCGCACGACGAGCGCATGGAGAGCGGCACCAAATCGAACCTGGCCCACTTTCGCAACGCTCTGCTGGACAAGACGGAGCGCGAGTTCACCCAGAATGTCACCCAAAGCCAGGCGAAGGAGAAGAAATTGCAGCCAATTGTAGACAAGATCCGGAAGTGCCAGGATCCCAACGAGAAGGCCGAGCTTGAGGCTCTGCTGGAGGAGGAGGAACGCAAGATACGACGCCGCTCCGGCGGCACGGTGCGCTTTATAGGCGAACTCTTCAAGATATCCATGCTGACGGGTAAGATTATTTACTCGTGCATCGATACTCTGCTCAATCCACATTCGGAGGATATGCTGGAATGCCTGTGTAAGCTGCTCACCACTGTGGGTGCTAAGTTTGAGCAGACTCCGGTCAATGCCAAGGATCCGAGTCGCTGCTACTCGCTGGAGAAGTCAATCGCCCGTATGCAAGCCATTGCCTCCAAGTCCGACAAGGATGGCGCTAGAGTGAGCTCGCGGGTGCGCTTTATGCTTCAGGATGTGATCGACCTGCGCAAGAACAAGTGGCAGACGTCGCGCAATGAGGCGCCCAAGACCATGGGCCAGATTGAGAAGGAGACAAAGAACGAGCAGCTGTCGGCACAATACTACAGCGGTTCGCTCTCCGCCTCTGGCCCCAATGGGCCACAGTCTGGAAATTCTGGCAAGCGGGATGATCGCGGTAGCAGTCGCTACGCAGGAGATTCCCGCTCCGGGGGCGGCGGTGGCGGCTACGGGGGCAGTCACAGTCAACGAGGAGATAGCGGAAACCTGCGGCACCAGCAGCAGAACAGCGGCGGCGCTGGCAGCGGGGGTCCCAGCAGCCACTCGAATGGCAACAACGATGACAACACGTGGCATGTGCAGACCAGCAAGGGAAGCCGCTCCCAGGCAGTTGACAGCAACAAGCTGGAAGGATTGGTAAGTTCGTCATCGCCATTTCCCTCCCCTGCTAGTAATTCGACTATTCGTCTTTTCATCTTAGACTCTGCAACTTAACCAGAATTTGGATACTAAGAAAATGGGCGGAGTTTCGCAGTTTATTTGGAACAACAACGCGGCGAGACAATCCACCACGCCCACCACAACGCCTTCCAATTCGTTTGCCGTGCTCTCGTCGTTAATGGACAAAAACAGTAGCAGCGACAGGGATCGGGATCGTGATCGCGACCGCAGTGGTCCCAGGAACAAAGGTTCATACAACAAAGGATCCATGGAACGGGATCGCTATGGTGGTGGTGACCGAGGTGAGTTTGTCAATTTTGTTGACGAAGGCCCAAATCCAGCATCTTCCGCTTACAGGTATGCACTCGAGGACCGGCTCGTCGCAGGGTTCGCGGGAAAACTCCTCCTCGCGCGTTGGCCAGCAGCAGGGCCGCGGCATGATGAATTCCTCACTTCAAAAATCTGCTAGTCACTCAAAGTACACGCAACAGACGCCACCAGTAAGACTATCCGGCAAGGTTAGTGCTCCGGAACACAGGCCATATACCAAGTCTTATAATTTATACTTGACGCTATTACAGGGACAAGGTGCTTCCGTGGGGGGAGGAATTTATCGGGATCAGCCACAGCAGCCACTACAGTCCAGTACATCAAGTTCATCCGCCTCTACGACCACCGCCGCCGCTAAAGCTGTGGCGCCAACAGCCGTGTTTATTGAGCCGAGGGAAAACGACCTTAAAATAATCAGGTCGGTCGTTTCGGAAATGATCGAGCTGGCTGCGGCTAACAAGACGGTCACGCCCAGCGTGGTGGCGTGCATTAAACGGATACCAGAGGGACAGCGGTGCGGCTTCCTCTACTATATACTAACCGACTATTTGCATTTAGCGGATGTGGGTAAACAATGCAGACGGTATCTGGCTATTACCGTTGCCCATCTCATACAGCAGAACTACATGTCCGTGGAGCACTTTAGACTGGCATACAAAGAGTTCAGTGAGTTTGCCAACGATTTAATTGTGGATATTCCAGAGCTCTGGCTGTACATTCTGCAGTTCGCCGGTAAGTGTGCCGCCCCCGGGCATCGGTCATAAACAATTGTAAAGCGTTGACCTCGCACTTTTGCAGGCCCATTGATTGTAAAGAAGATTCTGACGGTGGCAGATCTGTGGAACAAATATCTGAAAGACAACAGTCCATCGAATGTAGGCAAGAAGTTCCTTAAAACGTATTTGACTTACTGCACACGGGAAGTGGGGCCAAACTTCACCCGGACGATGTGGAAGCAATACAACTTGCGCTGGTCCGACTTCATGCCGGACAGTGAAGTAGAGGATTTCATTGAGTCCAATGTAAGTTTATCGCACTCAATATTTGCGCTTTTGAACGCACACTTTACATTTTTCTATCCTCCCCCCCGCAGAGATTAGAGTATGTAGAGAATGAATCGAAACCGCCAGTGATTGAGCAGCGCGAGTCGGCCGAGAAGCACGTTAAAAATGTGATAGAACATATTGAGCACCTGCTTAAGGAGGGAGCAACGGCTGATTGCATCATTGACTATAGTAATGTGAGTGCTCATTGCAGAGACCGATTCCACTGCATTATGTTTACCTCTTCCCTCCTCTGTCTCTTCCATTGCAGGGAAACATTGTGACGGCGGACAAACTGTTCATCCGAGGCTTGACAGAGACGTTGAGCAATTTTGCGATTGTCTACAAGGACAACAGCTACAGGTTAGAGCCTGACATTTTTCAAAAATTCTGCGTACCAGTTTTCCAGCGGTTTATCGATTCGCATGAGGATCACCAGCTTGAGTGTCTGTATGCCATGCAGCTTCTGGTGCACAATTTGGAGCATCCTCGAGGTAAGTAACACACAACTTGTGCCATTTGGTAAATTCCAAATTTATAATGACATCGAAATCTTGAATGGATTAGCATTAGTAGTATCGAGCACGCCAGTAGCAGGAGCCACCATAATGATTTTTTGCTCAGCTGGTTCAGCAGTTGACAGTTTCGGTTTGCACAATTAGCACATCGGGGCTGCTAGATTTAACTTGAGTTGAGTAGCCGTCGCAGCAGGTAGTGTCGGACTGAATGTTTAGTGGAAAAGGAGCTGTTTGGTGTCATTCCACTTTCCAAGACAAAGGCGCAAAACAAATTCAGTGCTAAGGAGCACATTTTTAAAAAAGGCAACAAATGATTAATTTCTATGCTAAATCACTTCCCGAACTAACAAAAAAAAGTAGGTTATGAAACTCAACTGTTAAAGGATTGACTTATGCCAAGTTCTTCAGAGTATACACTGCATTCCTCACGCATTGCGAGATTTTATGTGTTACTTTTAGTTTCGAGTCGGGTACACAAATTTAATTGAAAGTTTGTGCAAATTAATTTTCTGTAGTAGTAGTGCGATTTTATTCAATAACTTAACACAAATAGGTTTAAATATATCGTGAAAAAATTATACAAATATGGGAATAAAATCGAGGAAAATAACCAGCTTTGGCAGTGTGCCGTCAGCTATGGTATATAGAACATTTAATAATATATTTCCTGTATTATCTGCATTATTGATTCAACCATTTTTCCCTATGGTGCCAGGTCTACTGAGTGAACTTATCGGCGAGCTTTATGACGCTTACGTAATACAGAAGGAGACGCTCTACAAATGGCGTGATTCCAAGGATCAGTCAGCTGGCAAGGGTAAGTTGGAAGAATGCTGTGTGGCACACTTTCACCAACTTAATTACAAATCGTTATTTTCATTCAACAGGCGTGGCTGTGAAAAGTCTTAATCCCTTCTTTAATTCATTGTTCACCGAGGAAGCCAACTAATAGAGTAGCAGGAAGTACTCGTCTAAAGGGAAATTCAATTCATTGGAGAAACAAAAACATTTATAAAGAGTATATGCAATAATAAGCAAGTGTATAACCTTATTGCGTATGCATGTGTAAAATAAAGCGAAAACCTGAAGAAAGCGTCAAGTTCTTATTGGTTCCTCAACGGAGAACATTCAAGTAAAGAATAAGGAGGGGGCAGAGACGGGGCGAAAATAATGATTTCTTAGAGATTATTCATCTGTTTGTAATTTGATGAGCATAATAACCCGCTTTCAAGTATAACATGTTTGTATTGGTAAACAGAAACAGAAACTGACTGATTCACTGACTGACTGATTGGCAATCATTGCACAGCCTAAATTGTAAGAGATAGAGGGCTGAAATTTGGACAGGAGTTTCTGTTAGTGGTGAAAGTGCGTACTTAGCCCTTTACATGGTGGTGATGCAGATCTGCATCATACCGAATTAATACAATTATTTTCCAGTGTGGATTATAAAATTGTCAAACATGAATTTGATGCAGTTCAGCAACATTCCTTTAAAAGTGTTGGTAACCCTAAATTATGTCGATAACTCAACCGCTGATCACTTTTCCCGCCAATTTTGTGAATGTGGTAAACTCAATTGGTTGCGCATTTTCTCATTTACTTTTAATTTTAATAATAATAAAATCTGTATAGTTTGAACAATTTGCATTTATAAAGAGGTAAATATTATATATATTTATATATTGTCGAGTTTTTGTGTTTGTCGCATTAGAATTTGAGTAAATCAAAACTTTCGCTTTGTTGCAGATATGCATCAAACAAGCTTACAAGCGTAAAGTAGCAATGGAGCAGTTCCTGTGCGTTGATGAGCAAATCTGCTCTACCAAAGCTCGAAACCAAATGAAGAGGTATTTACCCAACAAACCTCATAAATGGGGATACAAGATTTGGTTGCTAAGCGGTATTTCTGGCTTCTGCTACAAATTCGAACTTGATACAGGCAAAGATAACATCGTATTGCCACAAGAACCTGACCTTGCTTAGTGAATATGAAATTCATGCTATGGGCCAGTTCAGCAAGATCTCTCTCCTTAAACACATTTGATGCAGAAATGCATCACACCCTCTTTTTTGGAAAAAAAAATTAAAACTGAAATAAAATAAAAAAATAAAATAAAGTGTATTTTTTATTTTCATTTGCCTACCAAACAAAAAAAGAATCATGAAAATCGGAGTTGATGTCATGTAAAGGGTTAGACAGGGTTTTGGAAAATTTCACCCGGAAAAGTTTGTATGGAAAAAATGTTATTTTTCACCCGATTAACATGAAACTTGGTTTGTAAGCATAGTACGCGAAATAATTCCCGATTTCGGAAAATCCAGGCACGAGGAAAAAACCCGGAAAATTCTGCATGCAAAAAGTTATTTTTCATTCGATTGGCTTGAAAGTCGGATTGTAAGGACAGAATGCGAATCAGTTTGAAATGCAATTTTCCGATGTTGGGGAAAATTTCACCTGACGGCCGGAAAATTCTGCAAGAAAAATACTATTTTTCATCCGATTGGCTTCAAACTCGGTTTGAAAGGAAAGTAGGTGAAATTAATTGAAATGTGATTTTCCGAAGTTGGAAAATTTGACCTGACGGTCGGAAAATTCCCTGAAAATTCTGCATACAAATAATACTATTTTTCATCTGTTTGGCTTGAAACTCGGTTTGCACTGACAGAATTCGAAATAAATTGAAATGTGATTTTCTGATGTTGGAAAATTTGACCTGACGGTCGGAAAATTGCCGGAAAATTCAGCATGCAATTAAACTATTTTTCATCCGATTGGCTTGAAACTCGGTTTGTAAGGGTAGAATAAGAAATAATTCAAAATGTGATTTTTGCATGTCGGAAAATTCGCGTAGGCGTGAAAATGCCCGGAAAATTCTACATGCAAAATAGCTATTTTTTCATCCGATTAACATAAAACTCGGTTCGTAAGGTCAAAATGAGAATTCATTCCGTTTTCATTTTCCGATGTTGGAAATACCGCCGGGATGCCCACTGGGAAGTTGTTGGGAAGTGGATGGGATGTGGGCAGGATGTGGGTGGATAGTTGTTTTGGAAGTGGGCGGGAAGTGGGTGGTATGTGGGTGGGATGTTAGCGGGAAGTGGGTGGGATGTGGATGAGAAGTGGGTGTGCATTGGTTCTATAATGTTGAAGGCGCAGCGAAACGCGACGGGTTATTTGCTAATGTAACAAAAGTATTTTTTTCTGGTTGTCTATAACCAACAAAGATTTTTTAATGTACATACAACTGACGCGCGGACGAATCGCGGCGGGTTTTGCTAGTTAAGTTATAATTTTGTACAACACATGCACATCCTTTCCAATTCACTAAATATTTAGGAACTTTATAAATATATACATTTTTAACCTTTGTTTTATTTATTAGTTTTCTTGTTGTGAATTCTATGCCATTCTTGCAGCAACCAGCAGAATACCAGGCGAACAGAAATGGCAGTTACCACTGCCACAAAAGACCTTAAATGTGCCAGCCTAAAAGTATGCTATACTATTTAAATCAGCGTTGGGCAGCAGGAATAACTGAAAGGAAACATTCTTGTTTTTGTCATTCGATCAACGCGATGCAGCGTGTGTTTGTTGTAATATCAATTGCGTCGTGGAAATAGAAAAATAACGGGCAGAGTTGCCCGGGTAAGAAGGGCTATGAGGCTGCCCACCGTTGATTTGAATTAACCTACTTCACCAAAAGCAAACAAACCGGTGCTGCAAAAACTCTTGAATAAATTAAATTCATTAGAAATGTTTAAAAATTCAATAAAATTGATACATTAACAAATAAAACGTAGAAGTATTGTAGTACACCTGGATATAGATAACTAAACCAGGCCATTGGCGATGTAAGTTGTATGTATAATAGCGAGTTGGCGATCCACATCACGGTTTTAGAGTTGGAAAACAATCGATGATTCATTGCCACCACCAGCATTGCCTGCCGCCATCATCGAGAGATTTGGTGTTGTTGAAATCGTGATGTGGAATTTGTTGGGCATGGATTGTGATTTTTTTCCGGTAGTCGGATCGATCATCTCCTGTCCCTTCATCTTTTTCGGCCGGTTTCGTCTCTTTTTCTGTGGGTGCTGCTGCTCTGTGGGCCTTGTCCGAAGACGGAGAAGTAGTTCTCACTTCGCATAACCTTGTTCACATTGCCGGTACCACGACCAGTGACAACCAGCGATTCCATGAAGCTTAAATTAGGCGGCAGCTGGTCGGCATGCGTGTGCCGATCCAGACGCTTGAGAGATTGCGACTGAGAGTGGGGGCAGTACTGGCGTATGCGCTACTCGGTGAAGACACACCCGGACTCTTCAATGAGCGGTAATCTCGAAGCTTCTTCAGCGCTGCATGGAATGGAACCGTATCGGCAGTCCGAGACAGCTGGGCGCAGCGTGCCGATTAAGATGGCAAATGTACCAAATGTACTGCAAAGGAACGGAACACGAATGATATACTGCTTTTTGCCTGAGAAGACCTCAAACATTAGTTTGCCATGGAAGAAAATTCTAAAATTCAGCATTTGACGTTTTCAGCTAAGTTCAATTAAATGATCGCTGAATTCTTTCATGGCCACATTTGAGCCAGAACCTGTCAGGTGGGCTTAGTTCTGAATCAGTACTAAAATAAGTCCTGATTTGGTACCAAAAACATGGCTATCACAGCGGCAGAACGTTCATGGTTAGTACCGTCGAACTTTTGTAGCTTAATGCATCAAGTAAACATAAAGCAATATTTTGTCGATCGGCGGGAAGGGGCAAAGTTATTGGGGGAGGGGGTAAAAATTAAAAAAATATAGAGGGAAGCTAACTTCGGCTCGACCGAACTTTATGTACCCTTGGAGCATGATATATGTCTGCCAGTTAGTTATATGGCAGCTATACGATATATTCATCCGATTCTGATTAAAATCTTCAAAATTGTGTTGAAACAGATAATATTCATAACTGGAAAGTAATAAGACGCTACTATTGAAAAGAAAAAAGTTTTTCTCACTAGAACTATTCTTTCGACCGATCGTTTTTATGGCAGCTAAAATGGGGACGTTTGCGTAGAAGACAAAAAAGTTTTTTTCACTAGAACTACTTTTTCGGCCTATCATTCCTGTGGCAGCTATATGCTATAGTCGACTGATTCGGCCGGTTCCAACAAATGTGCAGCGTATTTGTACCAAAAGAAGTTTGGTTAAGATATCTTTAAACTGACGGAGTAGATAACATAGAAACAGATGGATGGACGGTTTATATTTAGAAAAAATAGAGGAAAGCTAACTTCGGCTCGACCGAAGTTTATATACCCTTGGAGCATGATATATGCTGCCAGTTTGTTATATGGCCATACTATTTATTCACCGATTTTGATCAAATTCTCAAAAATTGTGTTGGAACAGATAACATTCATATCTGGAAAGTATAAACACGCTAGCATTGAAAACAAAAAAGTTTTTCTCACTAGAACTACTTTTTGGACCGATCATTCCTATGGCAGCTATATGCTATAGTCATCCGATTTGAATTAAACTTGACAGATTTGTGTGGTCGTATATAATATTGGTCTGTACAATAGTTTTTCTCACTAAGACTTTTTTTAAGACCCATACTTTGAATGGCAGCTGTACTATATAGTTGTAAATACCTCGTATAAATACGAGGGTTGGGAGCGATAACATTGAAAACAAAAAAGTTTTTTTCACTAAAACTACTTTTTCAACCGATCGTTCCTATGACAGCTATATGCTATAGTCATCCGATCCGGCCGGTTCCGTCAAATGTGCAGCGTATTTGTACCAAAAGACTTCGTGCAAAGTTCGGTTAAGATAGCTTTAAAACTGACGGAGGAGATAGCATAGAAACAGACGGACCCACATTGAGCGAAACGGCCATTCTAGCGCTTCTAAATTATTATCTTCCAAAGTAAATGAGATAATCGCAATCTGTTTTTTTTCTTAAAGGTAGGAATAAAAAATTAAAAAAAAAGTTTTAAATAATTTTTTTTTATTTTAAAATTAATAAACAAAATTTTTTTTAATTTCAAAGAGATTCCACAATTTTTTTAAGGTTGGAATACAAGAAACCAAAATAAAATAAAAAAAGTTTTTAACCATTTTTTTTTAAATTTTAAAATTAAAAAAAAAATTTTTTTTACAAAACTTTCAAAAGATTGAATAAGTTTTTAATATAGCTTTGATATAACAGAAACCAGGGCATAATTTCGAAACGAATTTCGGTTCCGGTTCCGATACCGGTACGTCCCGATATGAATGTTTCGGTTAAAGGTTCCATTTTGATTTTCAATTAATTGGGGTTTTCGGTTTCGATACGGTACCCGCATTTTTATTTCGGTATACCGGTACGAACCGATAGGAGTAATAGTAATTTTTATACCCTTGGAGAGGGTATATTAAAATTGTCCGGATGTTTGTAACGCACAGAAGGAAGCATCTCCGACCACATAAAGTATATATATTCTTGATCAGCGTGACGAGCTGAGTTGATATAGCCATGTCCGTCTGTCCGTCCGTCTGTCCGTCTGTTTCTATGCTATCTCCTCCGTCAGTTTTAAAGCTATCGTAACCAAACTTTGCACAAAGTCATTTGGTACAAATACGCTGCACATTTGTCGGAACCGGCCGGATCGGATGACTATAGCATATAGCTGCCATAGGAACGATCGGTTGAAAAAGTAGTTTTAGTGAGAAAAACTTTTTTGTTTTCAGTGCTATCGCTCCCAACCCTGGTATTTATGAGTTCTTTATGCTTTCACATAATTTCAGCAAGTTTTATGCAAATCGGGCAACTATATAGTATAGCTGCCATACAAAAGATGGGTCTGAAAACAAGTTTTAGTATAAAAACTTTTTTGTTTTCAATGCCCTCCCCTCTTACATACGCTACACTAACGCAGTCTGATCCAAACGGACGACAAGCAAAGCGCCTAGGAAAGATCGGTCGAAAAATAGTTTTAGTGAGAAAAACTTTTTGTTTTCAATGCTATCGGCGTATTTTTACGTTCCAATTATAAACATTATCGGTCTCAACACAATTTTAGAGAGTTTGTTAGCTGCCATATAAAAAACTGGCAGGAAAATATCATGCTCCAAGGGTATATAAACTTCGGTCGAGCCGAAGTTAGCTTTCCTCTATTTTTAATACTGAAAACACTAAATTCTGAGATAAATCTAAATCATTATATTCCTGTTTAATAAAACGAATCAAAATTCAACACGAAATGAATGCGGCTATGTAGTAGTAGTAGTAGTAGTATTTTATTTTGAAAAACAGAGGCTTGGTTTTAAACCATCAGCCATAACTTATCGTAATAAACTATAGTACATTTTTCTTAATGTTTAGACAGCACACTGACAATATAAAACTATGGATGGAAGAAAATCCGAGTTGCAAATTTAAAAACAAATTTAACGGCAATAAGTGACATTTCGGTTATTGACTAGTTATAAGTATTCGGTCAAGATAGCAAGGCGATATTTCAGGGCATGTTGCAAAAACGAAGACAGTATCTCCCAGTTCTCTCCATTCAACCAGCTTACAATCTCGGTTTCCGATAGTGCAGGTTTGTTGAGGTACAAACTCCGTAGCTCACCCAAGATTGGACAAACCCCGATCAAATGCGCAACATTCTCAGTTACACGGAGGTTGCAGAGTGTACAGTCAGTATTGATGGAGCTTACGTGCGGCCTGTAATTCAGATTTAGCATCTCGCAACGAGCACGGCATATATGTAGTGGAGATCGTTTGGATGCCAAAGTGGTCTTGAAAGTAGTTCAGAGTTCCAAGGTTGTGGTTCAAGCTTTTGTAAAGTGTTCTTGACTCACTTTGGGTCGCCAGATATATGAAATTTTCTCTTTCCCGTAACTCGATGTTTTCCAGGATCAGCTTATGTGAGGCTTCCCAAGACTCAGGAAAATCAAGGTTGATATCGATATTGCAAGTAGAAGCTGTGGCTTGCCATTTCTCGAACACTTGCGTTTTGCTAGCTAACATCATGTCTGCTACAATTCTGGGCAGTCTTTCGCTGGGCATATCAAAGATCTTACGGATGTATTTGAAGTGCGTTTGAAGACAGTACAGGTGCAGAGTTGGCAGGCCGGTTTCCAAGTGGATGGCGTAATTCGGAGTTGTGTTTGGCAGTTTGGCAGTTAAAGAAATGAATGGTTTACATATAAAGTAAAATTATATATCCTTCATATTTCGTATTTTTTTACTTAGTTAACACGTTAGATCTAATGATTACATTATATGCTCATAAATATTATATATTATTAGTTTTCGAATTTAACTTCGAATTTTATACGTCCACTATATAGCATTCTTGTGATTTGTTCGCAGTGACATGATTGCATTGAATGTGGTTGAGTCCATTATTATTTTTTCATTTATTATATATTTAACACCAGAGAATAGGCGTTGCACGCTTACCTGCGTAGATGGAACAGAAAGAACGACTTTTGAAATCGCACACAATTCTGGGAACTTTCTAGAGGATTATTACCAAGAATCAAAATCAATATGCCTCAACTTCGTCGTCGCATTCAAATGAACCAGAATTTGAGCTTTTAACTATTATGTAAAAGATCGATACAAGTATTTTTTGCAGTGAATCCAAATGGAATAAAAATCGCCCAAAACTCGATTTTCGGCTTTAAGTTTAGTTGTGTCCGCCTCCGCTGGTTCAAATATGCGTACAATTTCGCGAACTGAGTCCCACACTTTCCGGTTCAGAAGAAAGTCCTTATCTGCAGCCGCAAAGTTGGAGCAAGAGTTGAAGATGTCTTCCGCCAGCAAATATTTTGGTATCCTGTAGGTTGAGCTCCAACGAGTGGGGCAATCGATGGGTACTTAAATGTTATGACTCCGAAAAAGTTGAAAGAAAATCTGGCAGCGTGTAAAGGTCGTTTTATGATTGTCTTTTTTATATCCTTGCAAAGTGTATTATAATTTTGCCCAGAAGTTTGCAACGCATAGAAGGAATCATCTCCGACCACATAAAGTATATATATTCTTGATCAGCATGACGAGCTGAGTCGATTAAGCTTTGTCCGTCCGTCTGTCCGTCTGTCTGTTTCTACGCGAACTAGTCCCTCAGTTTTGAAGCTATCGAGCTGAAACTTTGCACAGAGTCTTCTTTTTACTGCACGCTGCTAATATGTCGGAACCGACCGGATCGGATAACTACTTCTTTTTTTAGTGAGAAAAACTGGTTTGTTCTCAATATTATCGCTCTCAAACACGGTCATGGGTAATATGTAATGTTTTTAAGCTGATCTGCGAAGTTTGGTCGAAGTCGCTAACCGATGAGACAAGCTATTTCAAGTGTATCAAAACTTCGGTACTGACGAAGTTAGCTTTGCCTTTCTCGTTTTTCTCTAATACTGTAACGAAAACATAGTTCTCCAAAGCCAAAAACTTCTTTGTGGGGATGTCTTCGTTGTGACATACTGAAAACAGCTTCCGTTTTGATAGAGACATTGCTCCTAAAAAGTCCAACAAATGCAAGGGTAGCACATATTAGCAGGTGATCTTAGAAAATTTTAAACAACAAGGACTCACACTGACAAAAAATGTTAACGGCGACTTGAACATTTTTGAACATTTTTCGTTTTGCTCCACGAAAGACAGGTGTTGGCTACTAAGGGCAGGTTGTTAATACAAGTTACTTTCACTACGTCTTTCAAGTAGTACATGTATGGACGGGTCACTTACATTGATTTTTTGCTTAATACATACCTTTATATGAATATATAACCAAGCTTTTATGTAAAATAATGAGAACTTTATACTTCACAGCTAAATTACCAAAAACTGAAAAAATGCGAGAATTAATTAAAACGCACTGGCCAAAACAAATGTTGAGTTTTATAGCTCACAGCTGTTCAGCTATATATCGGAATGCTTTGCGATAAACTTTAATAAGCTAGTCAAAGTATCGGTAATCACTATATAATATAAAATTAAGGCTTTTCAAACTTGAAAAATTAAATTTCGTCGAGCTATAATGGCCGTTTCGCCCACTGTGGGACAGACGGACATGGCTATATCAACTCAGCTCGTCCTGCTCATGAAGAATATTTACATTTTATGTGGTCGTAGATGCTTCCTTCTGTGCGTTACAAACATCCGGACAATTTCAATATACCCTCTCCAAGGGTATAAAAACTTGTATTAGGGAACCGTTCAAAAATTCCCAAATATACAAGTATCATTGTCCGTAGGTAAGCGCTAAAAGCGGTAAAACTCGACAATGAACTGAACCCCACCGAACCGTGATTTCTTTATGGTTTTCGGCTCGGTTCGTCGCTTTCGAAAGGAACCGAAATGTTCGGTTTAGAACCAGTTTGCATCAACATGCTAAAAATTATAACTGATTTGGGAGTAAGTTGTGCTTGAATTTTCTGCTATATTCAATCTTCATAAGATTTCCCTGGAATAACTGTAATCTTTTTTAGGATTAAAGAAGTCGGATCAATTTTTTTGTTTGGTTAAATTCTTTGATCTAGACAATTTGGGGTTTATTGAGAAGCGCCAATCCGAAGTAGTGAATACGGATTGGAGTACGGGTTTTGATTTCGAATGCGAAACTACTGAATTGATTGATTTCCAACTCCATTCATGTACTCCACGAGGGTTTCCCAGATCAGCCATCTGGGACCATTAGGTCAACTCCAGGGACCTAGCTGTTCCGTTTTAAGTGAATACATCGAAATGATGTCCTTCCAAATCATCGTGTTGTTAGCAAAGGCCAGTAAGTCTGGGAAGCCTTTACTAAAGGCATCCTCCAGCAAGGGCGTAGCCAGGGGGGCAGCTGCCCCCCCCCCCTTTATCATAGATTTTACTCCGAAAAATGGAGTTTTTCATTTATAACTTAAGTTTTCCTCCATTATTTGGAAGTCTGTTTCTCATTTCATATCAAAAGCATCTTGATCTAATTATTTAATGTTGAAAAATTTAATAATTTAAGAAGTACTTAAGAAAACTTCAGGCACAGCTGCCCCCACCTATTCGGAAAGCTGGCTACGCCCTTGTCCTCCAGCGATGCATTTGAAATCCTGCATTTAGTGGCATTTCGTCACCTGCGTATTATCCGAGCTGTAACCAGTTTATCCAGTTAAAATTAGTTCGATTGGTAAGTATGCGATGCGATTGTCGTTTGAAAGCTATTGGCTGTTGTTGAAAGCTGTTGGAGTGGCACTGACAGCTGACAGTTGACAGTGGTGTGTAGAGTTTACCGATTCGCTGCAAAGCTGCCGCTCTCCCGCTGGTCATGCGCATGCTCCATGCTTCCTTCTCAATCACAAAGAATTATACAATACAAAATAACATTTTTTCAGTCGCTCCGCACGAAACTAAGTTAAACGTGAATTGTTCAATTTGGAAACGACTCAACCTCAACCTATTCGATAAATCAAGCAGGTGCAGGCGCGGACGCGGAAAACCAAAGAATCACGCTTTAAGCCAAATCCTATTCAGTTTGCCAAATCAATTGAGACTGCGACAGGAGTGTGTGCAGCACCGCAAACAGTGGGGCTATCCAATTTGGTGTCCACAGTGAAAGCGAACCAGTGCAGGAAAAATGCACGGCCGCAGCCTAAAGAAGACCTCAGCAAATCGCTGTCCAAGTATGTATAAGTATTTTCCGACTCCGACCCACGGAATCTGTCTGCCACGCGTCTTGCCCCAAAATCTGTTACTGCCCAGATCCATAATTCGGGAAATGGGAATCATTCAGTTATGCGGGTCCGACCCCAAAGTGTGCACAGTTTGCCATCTGGTTCTTAGTGGACTTTATCAGCAGCAGCCAGCTGTGGTGCAACGACAATAGCACTAGCTAAGGCGCACCACCCTTCCGATGTGTTTGTATGTACATGCGTATGTAAATATATTGGGCCAAGGTCTTTGTGGACTATTGTGGCTTTTGCATTCGAGAAAGCACGGCTCACACACACACGTTGCCTTTGCGTATGTAGGTGGGTGTATCGTGGACGTACACGGAGTGCGTTTGGGTGAAGTACCACCAATTTGTTTACTTCGCACTTTCGGAGTGCACAGTCCAGAGAATGCCGCTGGTGGACCTACTGATTGCGGCTGCAAGTTCTGCATCTGAATAACTCAAGTAAGAAAGTCGGTCCACCCCGACCATTTTCGGCGCAAACTTTCTTTTGCTCACAACTTGGATATCGTTCATCAGATCTTTACCATTCCTTCAGCAGATCGAAAGATAATGCTAATTACTAAATATGTCTAGAAGGTACAATTGCTGGGCGGCGGGGCCGTGGAAAAAATTTAAAATAAATTTGCCTGCAAGTATAACAAGTTTATGTCCAATACACATTGAACCTCTGTCTTTTACCATCTCTGCGATCTGTGTACGATCTGTGTTGTCTCGAAGACCATTTGAATTAGTGAATTGTGTTCTTCCAAAAAAATTGGACTACTCAGTGACTCATTTTTTAAAGTTTTCAAAGATTCAAGTTAATGTTTTCGAAAGTATGAAGGAGTTAACATTCGGGGGTGCCACAGAAATCGCTAGCGATTTTCGTATAAACGCTTGTATTTTATATCAAAACTGCTCAAATTTATATGTGAAGTGGCACCAAAAAGCACGCCTACTAGATCAGGTGGTGAATTTGAGCGATTTGGAATCAACTACTCAAATCTACTTGGCTTTGTAAAGTCGGTTTCAATTCGCTTTATTTTTGCCATTTGATCTAGTAGGCGTGCTTTTTGGTGCCACTTCACATGTACATTCGAGCAGTTTTATAATAAAATACAAGCGTTCATACGAAAATCGCTAGTGATTTCTGTGGCACCCCCGATTTTGTATGTTTCATTTGTCAAACCATTAGCATCATTTTAATACTAGCTTTTATCAATTTAATATATTTATAGTCTGAACCAAAGGTACACACAGTATATATAGTTTGTGCGAAAGATCTGTTTGTTCATACGGATGGACGTGCAAACAGAAGGAATCATCTCCGACCCTTACTAATATTGTAAATGTGAAAGTTTGTATGTTTGCCTGTTTGTTTCTCAAGGTCGCACAAATGGCTGAAAGGACTCGGATGAAACTTGGCACACAGATAGTTGATAACCTGGAGTTGAACATAGGCTATACAAATTTGATTTAAATGGTAAAAAAAACCGCGAAAGCTGAATTATTATAAGAGTTTTTATATAAGCGCTTGATGTTTAGTTGACAATGCAAGATTGGATAAATGGCAATTGAAGACCCATATATGAATAAGAAGTGTAGACCAAAAACCGCGAAATTTGCCAAAAGCCCAGACGTTGGTAAATAATACGTGTAGATTGAACAGTCCAAAAATTAGTGCGAAATTTGCAAATTACGGTCCAAAAAATAACGAAATTTCCAAAGTAAACTGGTGGTAAGTAGGAGGTGTAAATCAAACGGGTAGACCAAACTGTCAAAAAACCGCGAAATTTGCTTATCCTTATGAGTTTTTGGTATCAAGAAGATTTGCGAGATCGCAATTCTAGTCGCGTAAATGGTTATAATGAACAGTCAACAAAGACGGGTAAATGGACGGTCGAAATTTGCAAGCTTTTATAATGAGTTCAGATTATCATGAAGATTAACAATTGGTCGGTCGGTTACAAAAAATTAGCGAAATTTACAAAAATTCTTATGGGCTTAGTAGAATGGCATGAGGATGGGTAAATATACTGTAAAATATAAAGTGTAGATCAAACGGACCAATAGTGAGATTATAGTGAGATTAAAGCGAATATTTAATGGTTGGCAATTGAAGACGGGTATATAGGAGGTGTCGGTCAACCGGCTTAAAAATATAATATTTGAAATGCAAAAATTGTATATATGTGTTTTTATACTCTGTACCAAAGGTACACAGAGTATATTAAGTTTGTGCAAAAGTATGTAACAGGGAGAAGGAATCATTTTCGAGCATCAACAGCCGAGTCAATATAGCCACGTCCGTCTGTCCGTCCGACTGTCCTTCAGTCCGTCCGGCTGTACGTCCATCCGTATGAACAAACAGATCTCAGAGATGGTAAGAGATAGAGGTTTGACATGTATGTGACATAAAACTTCTTATACTTGCAGGCAGATCCAGTTTATTCTCAATTTTTGCCACTCCCCCTACCGCCCACGCAATTTGGAAAAAACGTCATATCTCCCACAGTTTGGTAGATAGATGGTTCGTACCTTCCAGAGATAGTTCGATTTGCAGAAGAAATGATAAAGATCGGATGAACGGTTCTCAAGTTATGAGTAAAAAATTCCAAACCCCCTATAACCCCAATAAAACAAACAATTATAAAGGTAGCACCGGCCGCAACGGTGATGGGCAGCACTTCACACACATTAAGGCTTCTTTACCATCTTAAGTGGCTTCTAACTTACCAAATATTGATCAGATATATACAAATTTTTGGGGGTACAGAGAGAGGATTGACCGACTTTCTTGCTTGTTTAAATTACACAACCTGCAAAGCAGAACCGTGTCAGATTTTTGGGAATTCCGAACCTAACTTGAACCGGAGCAAAAAAATGTTTTACACCCAAACCTGAACCGGAAAAAAATCTTTAAAAGGGTTCGGTCCGAAAAAATGTGCATTAATATTTTTCTAGCGGCTAGAAATTTAAATTTTGCTATTTTCCAATAATCGTAAATCCAAAGACAATGGTTTTTGTATTGGTGTTTTTACGTTTGACTGTTCGTACCAAGGCTGCAAGCCTTAAAAATGTTGCAGAAGGCTCGGTCCGAGGGTTCAAAAAAATGATAAAAATCGGATGAGCAATCGGATGAGAGAAAAAAGCAAACAAAAAAAGCTGTTCATCTATACCAGAGTCCGGAACGTCCGAATCTTTTGTATATACAATACTGCTCTGCGGCTGCGACGTTGACACACGGACAGTTTACAAGCTTATTCTGCTTTCTTTGAAAGTGCTAAAAGAGCCTGGCTACACACACACGCGCAACGCCAAAATGAGCATGTATGTTTAGCCAGTCCCTGATCTATACTAGCTCTTAGATCGCTGCAGGTTCAGGTTCGAGGAGCCTTGGTTCGTACCTTTTTATAAAGTTTTATAAAGTTTTTAGAAATAGTTCTCTCAGTTTGCATTCAAATCCAATTCTTATACCTTTTTTTGGGATCCTTCTAGGTTAAGTCTTTTTAAGTTATGCCTCGAAAACACCATCAATCAAATACGATTTCTGTAATTTTTTATACTCTGTACCGAAGGTACATAGAGTATATTAAGTTTGTGCAAAAGTATGTAACAGGGAGAAGGAATCATTTCCGACCCCATAAAGTTTTTTCCTAATTGCGGGGGCGAGAGTTGGCGTGGCCAAAATTTGAAACACACTTGATCTGCGTTCAGATAAAAGAAACATTTGTCCCATACATGTCAAACCTCTATCTCTTACCATCTCTGAGATCTAGGTGTTCATACAGACAGACGGACAAGTCTATATCGTCTCGGCTGTTGATGCTGATCAAGAATATATATACTTTATATGGTCGGAAATCATTCCTTCTGCCTGTTACATACATTTGCACGACTTTAGTATACCCTTTTTACTCTACGAGTAACGGGTATAAAAAGGCCGGCAGAGTTCTAGATTGATCGGGACGGAATTTATACCACTTTGTACTTAAAACTTCAAGTATGTTGTGTTCTTGAATGTACTTATGTCAAGTATTCAATCGAAAAAACACTGTCAGAATCTTTTCGCGCGTTCCTATATTAATTACAAAATTTCTTGGATTAAGGGCAAAATAGACTTACAAAGTCAGCTCCAAAAAGGATGGAACGGAAAAAGCGAATCGTTTTAAATCAAATCTGTTCTTAACATTCCCAACTGGTTCTAACACTTTGGTTGGGGGTTAAGGGTAGATTTCTGACGTACAGTAAAACCATCTGGGTCTTTGGTTAATTCATTTCCTTTGGACTTGATTTAGAACATTTGGTTCCATTTTATGAACTTTTGATTTGTTTCCAGAATGTATTGTGCTTGAATTTGGAATTTGTTAGACTAGAATTATGGATGTTTTTATTTGATTTAGGAGTAAATCGGGTCCTTCTTAAGACCATTACAACCTAAGGTCGCTCGCACGTAGCCAGCGGAGCGGAGCAGTGCTAGCGGAGCTTACTAATTTTACATACAAATGCTCCGGTGGGTCTAAGAATTTAATTTAAAATATTTATACCGTTGGAGAGCGTATGTTAAAATTGTCGGAGTGTTTTTAACGCATAGAAGGAAGCATCTCCGACCACATAAAGTATATATATTCTTGATCAGCATGACGAGCTGAGATGATATAGCCATGCCCGTCTGTCCGTCCGTCTGTTTCTATGCTATCTCCTCCGTCAGTTTTAAAGCTATCTTAACCAAACATTGCACGAATTCTTTTGGTACAAATACGCTGCACAATTGTCGGAACTGGCCGGATTGGATGACTAAAGCATATAGCTGCCATAGAAACGATCGGTCGAAAAACTAGTTTTAGTGAGAAAAACTTTTTTGTTTTCAATGCTATCGATCCAAACTGGTTGGAGATCAATCTTATACAGTTGCGAAAAAAATAATAGCACCACTACAACACATTTTGTTCTTGATAAAAAATAATGCGATTACTGTTGCGATTTTTATACACTTGAAAAGTGTATTATAATTTTGCCCAGAAGTTTGCAACGCATAGAAGGAATCATCTCCGACCACATAAAGTATATATATTCTTGATCAGCATGACGAGCTGAGTCGATTAAGATTTGTCCGTCCGTCTGTCCGTCTGTCTGTTTCTACGCGAACTAGTCCCTCAGTTTTGGAGCTATCGAGCTGAAACTTTGCACAGAGTCTTCTTTTTACTGCACGCTGCTAATATGTCGAAACCGACCGGATCGGATGACTACTTCTTGTAGCTGCCATACAAATGTTCGTTCGAAAAATGTATTTTAGTAAGAAAAACTGTTTTATTCTCAATATTACTGCTCTCAAACACGGTCATGGGTAAAATGTAATGTTTTTAAGCTGATCTGCGAAGTTTGGTCGAAGTCGCTAACCGTTGAGAAAAGCTATTTCAAGTGTATCAAAACTTCGGTACAGACGAAGTTAGCTTTGCCTTTCTCGTTTTAAATTTTGATTGTTTTTATATTGTTTAGTATTCTCCATAAACAAAAAGAGTGTAACCGTTCTTCAAATTTCTGTCTATCGGGGGTGCCACAGAAATCTCTAGAGATTTTGCCGACGGTTGGTTTGTAAATCTCTCGAAAAATTCGTTGGTGCCACAGAACTTCTAGAGATTTCATTTTCTAATTAGAAAATCTAGTTGGAACACCAGATGTTCCAATTGATGTTCCATCTCTAAAAATAGAGGACAGCTAACTTCGTCTCGACCGAAGTTTATATACCCTTGGAGCATGATATATTCCTGCCAGTTTTTTATGTGGCAGCTAAACGATATACTCATCCGATCCATTGAAAACAAAAAAGTTTTTCTCACTAAAACTATTTTTTCGACCGATCATTCCTATGGCAGCTATATGCTATAGTCATCCGATTTGGATCAGACTTAACAGAATTGTGTATTATCATATCATATTGATCAGTTACGAGTTTGGGAGCGATAGCATAGAAAACAAAAAAGGTTTTCATACTAAAACTTTTGTTTAGACCAATCTTTGTATGGCAGCTATACTATGGCAGCTATACTATACTATAGTTGCCCGATTTTCATAAAACTTGCTGAAATTATGTAAAAGCATAAGAAACTTATAAATACGAGCTTCGGACAGGTTTGCATGGAAAATAAAAAAGCTTTTCTCACTAAAACTAGTTTTTCAACCGATCGTTCCTATGGCAGCTATATGCTATAGTCATCCGATCCGGCCGGTTCCGACAAATGTGCAGCGTATTTGTACCAAAAGACTTCGTGCAATGTTTGGTTAAGATAGCTTTAAAACTGACGGAGGAGATAGCATAGAAACGGACGGACGGACAGACGGACGGACAGACGGACATGGCTATATCATCTCAGCTCGTCACGCTGATCAAGAATATATATACTTTATGTGGTCGGAGATGCTTTCTTCCATGAGTTACAAACATCTGGACAATTTCAATATACCCTCTCCAAGGGTATAAAAACAGGGCTGAATCTCTCTCCAAAAAATTTCCCATATTTTAGATGTGGGTTATTTTAATGATTAACTGAAATTTTTTGATTGTGTTATATGTTTTATGATGCATTTTTAAATAATAATTCAATTTTAAGTCGTATTCTCCACCAATATAATGCAAAATTTAAAAATTTCTTGGCGCCAAACATGAGTTATTAGTTTCCATCCCTTAATCCGCTAGCTGTCATGTAGAGAGCGCCACTTCGACAAAAGGCACTAGTGAGAAAAGAGCTTTGCAAAATCTCCTAACAAAACATTAAAGGTTTGAACCAACCAAAAGAAATTTCAATGGCACCTAAGAATTGGAATTCGGTTGGAATTTGGTTGGAAGAGGTTTCTGTGGCACCCCCGTATATATTTTTTTGGGATTTTAAGAAAATAGTCCCCCCTAATTACGAAAAACGAG
The DNA here is from genome assembly GCA_018904235.1 of Lordiphosa stackelbergi. Classification (NCBI taxonomy): domain Eukaryota; kingdom Metazoa; phylum Arthropoda; class Insecta; order Diptera; family Drosophilidae; genus Lordiphosa; species Lordiphosa stackelbergi. Next base: position 71,768 of record JAEIFU010000442.1, read on the forward strand.
AGCGTAAGTTAAAGTCGGCTGTAACCGACTTTGATATACCCGTTACTCATGAAAAGAAATGTGAAACAGCGTTCCTGCGCTCCTGAGGGTGAGCATCCGAAAAAGTATGCAACATTTTCTTAATGGGTGGGTTTTTCAGCAAATCGATTCATTTTGCCAATCACTAACTATCTCTAGAAGGTACGAATCGTCTATCTTTAAAACTGTAGGAGATATAACTTTTTTCCAAATTGCGGGGGCGGGAGGGGGCGTGGCCAAAATTTGAAACAAACTTGATCTGCGTGCAGATAAAAGAAGCATTTGCCCCATACATGTCAAACCGCTATCTCTTACCATCTCTGAGATCTAGGTGTTCATACAGACAGACGGACGGACGGACGGACGGACGGACAGACGGACAAGGCTAAATCGACTCGGCTGTTGATGCTGATCAAGAGTATATATACTTTATATGGTCGGAAATGATTCCTTCTGCCTGTTACATACATTTGCACGACTTTAGTATACCCTTTTTACTCTACGAGTAACGGGTATAAAAATGTCTATCGTCCATTTTGTTCCGCCGCTTGTGTGCACAGTTTTCCTCACGCGTAGGAAACCAACAAAAGTCACCCATCATGGCCTCATTCCAAAATCCTTGATAGCGGCGTTCCATACTCTTCATATTCTGATGAAATCGTTCACCATGCTCATCACTATCGCCGAGGTTTTCAGGGAAGAAATCAAAATGAGAATCCAAAAAATTAAGTTTTTACGACATTTTTACTCCTGCTTGCCATACAATGTGCGACGTTTGAATACAATGAAAAGTTTAATATAATATACAAACTTTACCTATTTTCTCATAATTTCTTATTTAATGTGCGATGACTTCTTTATTTTCCTTCTTTATTTTTCTGAAATTTCCAAGAAATGAAGTGACAACACAACGGAACGAAATCATGCGTCCTCCTCTTCCTTGGACAACATTAAACTAAATTGGGAATCCTCGAAAAGTATTTTAATTTGCGGCCCAACAAAAACACCCTCCTCGATCTTTGCCTTGGATAGGTAAAGCAACACACTCTTCACATATGCAAAGTCATCACCGTCTTTTTGTAGAGCCTTCACAATATTTTAAAATCCAGTTTAATATTAAGGGGAGGCTGTATATTTTGCACCCCACATTTTCTTGGCCAACTATGTAATTCGTTCGGACCGGCCATTCTTTTCAAACGTAGTGCTCGTGGCGTGCTCAACTGTCACATTTGCACAAAAAACACATGTGTTTGGTCTATCCTTGTTGCAATCCTGAAACTATTGCATTAACTTTTTCAGTTATGTTCCTTGTAGTTAATAAAATCAAGCAATATGGCCATTGATTCATTTGATTCTTTTATATTAACGGCATGAGCTAGCGGTATCGAAGGCTTCAGATTTCCCTGGTGCAACAATACAGCTTTTAGACTGAGCTTGCAACCGTCGATAAACAAACGCCACTCGACTGGATCATACGGCTCGTTTTAAATAAACCACACATATCATTGCGATAACAAATATTATTTTTCAAGTAATACTTAGCATAGCGCTTTTGACGATCTCTATAGTACGTTATTTTGACATCATCCTTTAACAAATTCCGTTCTTGCAAACGTGATGCTGAAATTTCCGATTTTTTTTTGAAAGATCTAGATCTCTTATTAGATCGTTTAGTCCTCTTTGGCAGAAGGGATTTCGCTCTTTTGCGTATTCTTGAAAATTTTCTTAGTCATCGGCTGATTCAGATGAGTCATGCTCTTCAGTTACCTAGGAGTTGGACCAAAATCATTATACAACGGATCAACTAGTGTCTGTGCGGAACTGTAAAAGTTTTTCTCACAAAAACTATTTTGCCGACCGATCATTCCTATGGCAGCTATATGCTATAGTCATCCGATTTGGATCAGACTTGACAGAATTATGTGTTAGCATATCATATCGATCAGTAACGAGTTTGGGAGCGATAACATTGAAAACAAAAAAGTTTTTCTTACTAAAACTTTTTTTCAGATCTATCTTTTGTATGGCAGCTATACTATATAGTTGCCCGATTTGCATAAAACTTGCTGAAATTATGTGAAAGCAGAAAAAACTTATAAATAAGAGGTTTGGTAGCGATAGCATTGAAAACAAAAAAAGTTTTTCTCACTAGAACTACTTTTTCAACCGATCGTTCCTATGGCAGCTATATGCTATAGTCATCCGATCCGGCTAGTTCCGACAAATGTGCAGCGTATTTTTACCAAAAGACTTCGTGCAAAGTTTGGTTACGATAGCTTTAAGACTGACGGAGGAGATAGCATAGAAACAGACGGACAGACGGACGGACAGACGGACATGGCTATATCAACTCAGCTCGCCTATATATACTTTATGTGGTCGGAGATGCTTCCTTCTATGCGTTACAAACATCCGGACAATTTTAATATACCCTCTCCAAGGGTATAAAAAGCAAAGTAATGGTTCAGGGCAAACTTTGTGAACGTTTTGGAGTGGCCTGCTCAGTCGCCTGACCTGAATCTGTGGTCTGACAGAAGGCAGTTTCTGCTTTTTTCGCCATATTTTATCAATTTTAATAAAGTTCCTTAAATAACTTAATCAAGTAAGAGTGTTGCGGTGTGGCTCTATCTGTTGCAGTCTTTGAGATCGACGCGTTCATACAGACAGACAGACAGACAGACGGACGGGACAGACAGACGGACAGACGGACATGGCTAAATCGACTCGGCTGTTGAGGCTGATCAAAAATATATATATTTTATGGGGTCGGAGGTGCTTCCTTCTGGCTGTTACATACATTTGCACAACTTCATGATCCCCTTTTCCCATTTTTAATGAGAACAGGGTATAAAAAGATGATTTTTTTTCCCCAGGTTTGTAAGAGTCTTCCCTTTTTAAAAATGGGCTTAAAGTTTCCTTAATGTTAAAAATGTGAGTTGGGCAACTATTTAAAAATTGCTTGTGGTGGTGGTGCTATTACTTTTTCCACAGCTGTATGCTACCACACAATTCTGCCAAGTTTGATCTAAATCGGATGACTGTAGAATATAGCTCCCATCGGTCGAATAAGTAGTTCTAGAGAGAAAACAATTTTGGAGAGTTTGATCAAAATCGGATGAACATATTGCAAAGCTGCCATATAACAAACTGGCAGGCATATGTATATTATGCTCCAAGGGTATATAAAGTTCGGTCGAGCCGAATTTACCTTTAAAATCTACCTAATCTATCCCAAAACAGTCTTAAATTAAGTGTTTCGCGATTGCAAAAATTGTGCTTGAATTAAGAATTTTGACACTGTTTGTACTTGATTTATGTACAAATATCTTGACTTTTTTCTAAGCGTAAATAGAGTTCGAAACGGACCACTAGAGGCATCAGGAAGCTTCAAGGGAATATAGTTTCGTGTTTGTTTTGATGGGACTAAATGTATAAATGTTCACACACCCGAATAAGTACACTGCGACAGCATTACCGATTGTAAGCTAGTGCGAGAAACATAATACCCAACTTGGTAAGACTATGCTCAAGTAAAGGTAAATCTATGTAAAAGCTTAAGTCTGGATGTATATAACGAGAAAGTCTCAATTGTGGGTCCCAACCCGGGTTGGGAAAAGCCAAAAAAAGGAAGTGCTTCTAGACAGATTTGATGCGTTTGAGAATTCCAAATACACGAAACAAACTCACTATTGAACTCATTAGACCAACGTTAAGTAAAACCCAAAAATCCCTTGGCTTTATTTACAGAAAGTTCAATGCGAGTGCCAAACGAGAAGGCCAAGCTAACTTCGTATGTGCCGAAATTTTTATACCCTTGCAAGAGTTTAAGAATTAGAATTAAACAAAAAGAATGAGTGATGAACCTTGAATCCGTATGGCAGACCCCAACATACATTTTATTGCGATTTCGTTTTTTGTTTGCTTTTTACCCCCAAACGCTCTACTGAGCACACAATAAGAAATAATGTTTGCAAGGCTGAACTTTCTTTCTGAACTAATTGAGCTTTCGTATCCTTCTCTCTGCTTCCGCAGGCAACGCCGTAGCGGTTTTCGTTTTCTGATGCTGAGGAGGCGCCACAATGCCGGAAGCTCTACACTTCGGTTTGCCACAGAAACAGAAGAAAAAGACTTAGACAAGATCCATGCGAGTTGGACACCAGGTTCCGCTGCTGCGTACAAGTACTAACTTGAAATATGACGGTAATTGGGATCCCCACACCTGGCTATCGCCTCGAACTGTATGTTTGTGTGTTGCGTCTCGTTTCAGCATTATGCACCGCACGACTACTTCTATAATAACAAAAATGATGCCTTATCCACGGACAGCCGACCAATTGACAACAGCTCCGTTTATAGCAACAGTGGCCACATTTATGACGATACACAGACACAGAACGCGGCTTATGCGTTCGAGGAGTACCAGTGGACGAGCGGCACAGCTCCTGCGCTAATTGAGAGCAGCAACAGTCAGACACAGAGCTATGCGAATGAGTACGTCGATTACTACGGGCAAAACAATCTGTTGCTGCACTCGACTGGAGGGCAAGTGGACGGCGGCAGCGACTACTGGGACGAGAATAGGGCGGGCATTGCCACGGACTATGATTATGAGTATGGACGTGGAGAGTACCCTTCGGCGCAGCTGTTGCCGGTATCAGTCAACCAAAATGGCAGCGAGTACGATCGAACGCCGGGCATGCAAATGGAAATGGAAGGTACGTACGCTACTAAAAGGGACTGCCCCAAGAGTCGCGTGTTGCCGCAAACTTTTGCCTACCAGAATGCCCACTCCAAAAACTTCAATGGGCACTCTGGCTTTGCCGCTACAACATGCAGCGACAGCGATAGGGCGTCAGCCATGCCACTGCGGCTCTTGCCGCAGGTGCGACCACGCACTCTAATACAACGCCAATTCTTTGAACTGGATTCAGATGGCAGGCGGTACGCGGAGACAACCACGGGGACCAGCACCGACTCCTATGACGCCTATGGCCAAATGGCGCGACCCTACACCTCCATGTTGCCGCTAGACTACAGCGACTACGGTTACAATGCTGACAACCTCTCCACCTACAGCGACACGCCGCCGATTAGCAATGCGCAACACAAGCTCCAACAGCAGCGTAAACTCTCCCTGATGATGGCAATGACAACGGCCTCTGTGATAGCATCGGGTGAAACGCGCGTCCCCGTGCAGCACTCCAAAAAGCCGCCAACCGAAGCCAGTCAGGCAGAGACTACGCTGGGCGACAGAAAGCTGCGCGCTAGCTACTTAGCTGATGCGCACACCAACGCTACTGCTCCACCAGCTTCAGGCGGGTGGTCGCAGCCTCCTACTTCCACTTCGACCACAGCGACCATTGCTAGAAAATTGCCAAAACGTCTACCGACACCACAGTACAAAACGCCGTTGCACTCTGTCCCAGCGAGCGACGAAATGTCTGGTTTCCCAGTACCGCTAGAGAAAACTGTCCGAACAAAACAGCTCCCAAAGTTGCCCACGCCTCAAGCCAAAATCCATTCACTCGCCAGTTCAGTTCCAGACTTTAGTTCACCCCTAGACTCACCATCGGCATCGCCATCTCGTTCATCGCCAGACCCCAGCACATTGCGTGGGCTCACATCAACGGCATCAGCGCCCACTTCGAATGCGATGAGCGACGCCATATATAGCGGCCTAGGCCTGTTCCATCAGGATCATTCCACCAGTAGCCACCTAAATTTGAACCAATCCTCGGTTGACTCAATCGCATCATGGTCGGCCTCTGTTGTGCCCTCAGACTCACATCCCCTCATTGCAGTTGAATTTCCTACAAGAGACTCGAGCCAAGGTCCGCCACAAGAGCCTGAACTAGAATCATCATCAATCCAAGCGGTGCCAATTTCAGATAAATTAACAGCAACTGCAACAGAACCAGCCGAGCCAAATCAGGAATCCCCATTTGACATATCTGAATACTTGAAGCCTTATACATTAGACTCAATTAGTTTTCCAAAAGATAATATCACCATACCAGCCACCACACAATCATCATTTGCCAGTGATCGGGCCGGGATTGAAAATTTGAACTCATTCCAATTTTCGCTGCCCTCATTGGAGTCGCACTCTCCATATACCATCACAACATGGGCGCCGAGCTCAGTTCATACCGAGTCGGGGGTAGCTGGCTGCGCCCCAGCGACTGTTAAGACAGAAGCTACTCTAGTCACGCCACTGAGCGATACCTCCTCCACCTTATCAAGTTTACTAAGAAAGCCCAGCTTGCCCACTATCTTTGGGACGGAGACGATATCGATTTCAACGCCAACTTCCACCCCAACGACATGTATTTCTCACCAGGTAGTCACAGCTACTACTACCACCTGTTGGAGCTTCTCCAACAACGTGTTCACAACAACTGTTTCCGCATCTAGTCCGATCCGCTCAGATACCGATCAAAACTCACCCTCACCGACGCTAACCTATGTCGACTATATGAAGAAATTTGAGCTGCCGGAACTGCCCCCGATTCTGGAGATTAGCAACCTCAACGTTCCTGCAACCGTTACTGTTACTGATGCTGAAACAAAAACAGCGCCATCGTATCTGCCAGAAGAGATCACAAACTCAAATTCGAACTCGAGTGTGGGGCCAATGTTTTCCTATCTGACCGATTTCACTGACATCCTATCCAAGTCTCAGCTCGACCCTGTAACTGCAGATTATGCGATAGTCCAAACAGAGTCGGCACCAGACGAACTCGTACCAGTCAGTTACAGTTACGTAGATCCCAGTATCACCTCAAGCACTTCTCCAACTTCGCCTACGGCGTACACGACGAAGGCATTCGATGATAGCTTCTATGACAGTTTCAATGTCGACGTGACAGTTTTGACAGAATCCATAGCGCAAATTGAAAGCGACACCTGTCCTACTGTAGCGCCCAGCGTAATCAACAGTACGGCCCATGACCAACAGCTGGAGGACATTAAGGAACAAAGCTTGTGCCAGGGAGGCTATTATAGGCCTGTTCAGAAACAGCCGCAGCCGCAGACGCAGCCGCCGCAGCCGCAGCCGCAACCTCAACTGCATCCGCAACCGCAGATTAGCGTCAAAGAATCATCCCCATTGACTCCACAAAAGGCCAAGGCAGTTGCATCGGCGGCAACAAGTGTCTTGGGCGGGCTTTCTAAGGGTCTCAAGGGTGGACTGGATGGCGTATTCGGAGGTGTCAGTTCAACCGTCGATGCGACCCACCAGCAGCAGTCGAATGGCACAAGCAAAAAAGGATTTGGCTTTGGCTTGGCTTCCAAATTGGTTCCCAGCGTTGGAGGACTCTTGTCCAGCACGGGGTCAAGCAAGCCAGTCCAGACCGAGACTGGAGAGCAAGCATCGACCAACACAACTGCGAGCGTAACGCCAACTCCCACCATGCCTGCCATGTACAGTAATGGCGTCTCAGCGGCGGCCGTAACTTGTCCGACCACGAAAGCGCATATCGATCCCAACTATCTCGACATCTATGATGATGAGTTGCATTTTTCCGACGAAGTGGTTAGCCAGGAAAACTCGCGCATGGGTATGCACTGCTTTGATGATGAGTATGGCTTCCACGAATATGCCGACTTCAGCGAGGGCAACGGGGATCAAAGTTACAGCTATGAGGATCCGTACAAAAGCACAGCGAAAGAGATGGGCATGAGCACAGCATACAAATCAGCACCAGCCGCTCCATATCTGTCTTCCACGACCATGGCCGAAGCCGCTGTCGTCCCCAAGTCTCTTTTAGCTGAAACTAGTGATGTCCCGCCCCCGGCGAATGCAAAGAAGACTGCCGCTCCCAGCTCGACGGGAGGTATGTTTGGGTCTATACTGGGCAAAGCAGCGGCTGCCGTTCAGTCCGCCACGCAGGTTGTTAATCAGGGGGCCTCCTCAGTGGCATCGGTGGCATCGGCTGTGGCACAGAAAACCACGTCCGGCGGTGACCAGAAAATGGCACCAACCACCGAAGCCGGATTCAATGCACTCACAAACCACGACTTTAACCGGGAGACGATGCCAAGCCAATACTCAAGTACGGGCGATGACTACGCCAATAGCAATATCCATGTGCCGGCATATGGCGGTAACAGTAACGGGAACGAGTACTATGCCAATGGTAATCAGAGCCAGCATGAAGAGGGGGGAGGGGGTGGAGCTAAGCTGCTGCCGACGGTGCCGCCGGCAGCATCCACAGGCAAAAAACTGCCCACCATCAATGGTAAATCGGGATTGCTCATCAAGCAACTGCCAACTGAAATCTACGACGATGAGTCTGACATTGACATAGAATTGGAGGCTTTAGTTGGCGATGAACCGAGTTATTGCATCGATAGTGAGCAGAATGATTACTATATGGATAGCCGGCAGACGACACCGTCAAGTCGGAGGCCAAACGGTTATTATGAACACGTCAATAGTGGCTATGATTACCGGGAGGACTACTTCAATGAGGAGGACGAGTACAAGTACCTCGAGCAGCAAAGGCAGCAACAGCAGCAGCAGCAGCAGGAGCAGCCCAAGCGAGCCCAGCCGCTGCAGCACAAAATGATGCTGCAGTCCTCGTTAGACTACATAGACGAGGGGCAGGATGACGACTTCATGTACGAAAACTATCAGAGTGAGGAAGACAGTGGCAATTATCTAGACGAAAGCTCGAGCGGTAGTGTTGGTATCGTCGAGGGTCGAAAGATGGTAGCGAGCGAAGCGGCAGCCGACATTGAGCAGACCAACATTGTGCCGACATCCAGCCATCAGCAGATCAAAAAGCAGGACAGCATCATCATTGAGGAGTCGGAGTCCAGCTGCGGCCCGATAAATCTTAACAGCGAAGATGGCGGCGCCATAGGTGCGAGTACCCCGGACCTATCGCCACGCGATGAGGACGCCAACGACCAACTGACCGATTTGGCCGATTTGACCAGAGTCAAGACGCAAAAGAAGCGGGTTCTGATGCGGGGCGAAACGGAAGAAGTTGTCAGCGGTCACATGCAAATTTCCCGAAAGTCGGAGATAACAGCGAGACAACGGTGGCACTGGGCCTACAACAAGATCATTATGCAGCTGAATGTAAGTATTACCTGCCATGCTATGTATCACTGTTGCTAGTTTTAAGGGGACTCGGCTCGGCTAGGGCTGGGATTGAGAATTGTGTTGATGTATTTTTTATATTATGAGAGCGTTTATCACCAACTTTTATCTGGCTGCATCCAAATTTTAAGTTAATACAGTACCTCATGTAATTTCTGAGTCATGGATCTGATTTCCTAACGAAAATCAATTCCAAACGACGTCAGAAGTCGGTTGATCCTGGTTTTTCTTAAATTTAAAAGAATTAACTTGTTAATTCCGGATTTCTTGTGTTGATCCCGTCATTAAGCCCCATACGGACATCCGAAGTTCGTAATTTAGCTAACTTCCCCCTATGTTTCGTTGCCGTGGAACGTAAGATCAGTGTTACCAGATTTAAGAAAAAAATTACGCCAAAAATTTCAGTATTTGCTATGTTTAATTTAGTTGGCGGTAGGTCACACTGCTTGATCATCTGTATTTTGTTTTGATGGGGTGATGGAAATATATATAAAATAACATTAAAAAATAATGAAAATTTGATACAAAAAAATCGTGCGATTTTCAAATTTTCGCCTGCGGCGCTGAAAGCGAAGTGATCGCGTCCTAAATTCATTTTGATAAATGAAATAAGGCCGCGCGGTCTAATTTCATTTTGTGATGGCGGTCTAAATTCATTTTGCAGAATGAAATAAGGCCGCGCGGTCTAATTTCATTTTGTGATTGCGGCCTAAATTCATTTTGAAAAATGAAATAAGGCCGCGCGGTCTAATTTCATTTTAAGATGGCGGTCTAAATTCATTTTGCAGAATGAATGAATGAATTAATTCACGCGGTCTAATTTCACAGAGCCGTGGAAAAGATCACAAATGACATTCCGCTCTTTCACTTCCAAAATTAAAAATATTTTTTCGACATGGAAAAATAATTCAAAACAACTATTTCGCTCTTGTTTTTCTGCCATGTTTATTATATTTATTTTCAAATTATTTTATTTCACTTGAGCTCAAAACACTTCAGCTGGTCGGTGCAGGTAGAAGCAGAGTGAAGTTACATGGTGCCACAGCCATTTTACATAGTATCCACAAATGTGCTGTTAAGTGCGACATTGTCTGTTAAATGTAACATTCAACTTCGCACCTCCGTACATCCAAAAAGTTCAAGAGGCGAAGTTGTAACTTCTGCTTCTTCTTCCCTCATTTTTTGTATGAAACTTCTCGTTACTTCTGATGTCCGTATGGGGCTTTAGCACGAATGAGCTTGATTATAGATCGAAATTGGACTATTCCAAAAACAATCGAGGCTTGATTAAAGCTTGATATTCGTTCTTGATTTCATCTGGGAATCTTCTTAGTGCAAGTATCGTCGCGAACCTATTCTGCCTACCATAGGTACCTATGCACAAAAAATTACCCTCGATGGACCTCTAATCACACTGTGCAAACATAAAAACTTGATCGAGTCGACCCAAACAATTCTGAGAGGTTAACTTAACTGGGTATTGTCTGTTCAGCTGCCGTTTTTATTTAACTGCACTATGAAGTTTTTGCTTCTGATTGGATTCAAGAACTTAATATCTCGTAAAATATTTCTAATTTTCATTTAACGTCTGAGGCGCTCTTAATAAGGCACTTGTAAAAAAACACATGTAAGAAAGTCGGTGAAGCCTGCAATACTCCCTGTACCTGCTGTATCCAACGCCACTTCTCCGATCTTTATCATTTCTTCGGCAGATCTATAAATAACCTTGATTACCAAATATCTCCAAAAGCCACGAACCATCTATCTACAAAACTGTGGGAGATATGTCGATTTTTCCAAATTGCGCCGGCGGGAGGGCGCGTGACAAAAAAATTTAAAAGAAACTTGATCTGCCTGCAAGTATAGGAAACATATGTCCCGTGCATGTCAAACTTCTATCCCTTACCACCTCTGAGATCTCTCCGTTCATACAGATAAACAGACATACAGACGGACATGGCTATATCGACTCGGCCAACAATTTTGAAATTGGTATCGGATACTGGTATAAAAGAAAGCTTTCAGTAAAACATAAGTAGTACACAATCAGCTGCTTATGTTAGAAAATATAAATCAAAATGTGTTAATTGGGTTGACATAAGCATTTTGACAAGATTTAAAAATTGATTTATTCTCAGCTCAGGATTTAAATGGTAAAAGATTGATTGATTGTAGACAAGTTCATAACGCTGAACCCGAACTAGGCCTTAGAAATTCCATAACTATTATGGATTAACTGACTTAAAAATAAAAAAATGGCAATTTTGAAAACCGGTTTTGTTGTTGTTTAAAGCAAATATTATCCGATTGAGAACAACTTTACTCGTTCCAGGAACATTTGGAAAATTTGTTCTCAAGAATTTTGAGACCATCTTATTGTTATTTTATGTTGAAGGCAACTTATTTTCTGAACAGTTTTTTCCCTCTGTGTGGCCATAGCCTCCATGGGCTGGAGGCGGAAGCTACCTCAGTAAGCCGGACGAGGCACTACTATAATGGGCTGAAGAGACTGCCAAGGCTTAGGGCTGTTTGGAGGCTACGGAGGGTTGGGGTTCAGGTGGCGTGTATACATTGGGCAAATGACATACCAGCCATAACAGCGACTCGCCCACTTTGATCACCTTCTCCAAATAATTGAAGTTTCGTTTTTAGTCTTCTTTGCTTTAAGTTTTTTCATTGGGTGCTCAATTCTCAAAGGTACCTCTGACAATTATCAAACAAGTATCATTATTTCAAGACCCCCTTCGACAATTTATCAGCTGTTTTCAAAAACACGAGTTGGCTGATCCATGCTCATTGTCATAGCGAATTGTGGGTTGCTCAGTACTCGCTCTGACAGTTGTCAAGAGCGCATTTCCTGAGTTCGTTTATCGTTCTTTAGTTCGCTGATTCTTTATTTAATATTCTTTTTAACAGACTTTCAAAGTTTGGTCGAAATCGGATGACGATAGCTCGGAAGAAAGAAAAATATTTGATTGTAGTGTAATCGTCTTAAATTCTGATTCTTAAAAACCAGCATTGGCAAAGGTTTTATACCTTCGGCACACTCGAAATTAGCTTAGCCTTTTGTTTATCAAGTTCTTCGATATTTATCAAGCTTGGTGAAATTATGAAAACGCATAGAAAACTTATAACTACGAAGTTTGCATTGAAAATATGAAATACGAAGTTTGGGGACCTTTGCATTGAATACAAAATAGTTTTTATACCCTTGGAGAGGGTATATTAAAATTGTCCGGATGTTTGTAACGCATAGAAGGAAGCATCTCCGACCACATAAAGTATATATATTCTTGATCAGCGTGACGAGCTGAGTTGATATAGCCATGTCCGTCTGTCCGTCTGTCCGTCCGTCCGTCTATCCGTCCGTCCGTCTGTTTCTATGCTATCTCCTCCGTCAGTTTTAAAGCTATCGTAACCAAACTTTGCACGAAGTCTTTTAGTACAAATACGCTGCACATTTGTCGGAACCGGCCGGATCGGATGACTATAGCATATAGCTGCCATAGGAACGATCGGTTGAAAAACTAGTTTTAGTGAGAAAAACTTTTTTGTTTTCAATGCTATCGCTACCAAACCTCGTATATATAAGTTTTTTATGCTTTCACATAATTTCAGCAAGTTTTACGCAAATCGGGCAACTATATAGTATAGCTGCCATACAAAAGATAGATCTGAAAAAAGTTGTAGTATGAAAAACTTTTTTGTTTTCAATGCTATCGCTCCCAAACTCGTTTCTGATCAATATGATATGCTAACACATAATTCTGTCAAGTCTGATTTAAATCGGATGACTATAGCATATAGCTGCCATAGGAATGATCGGTCGAAAAAATAGTTTTAGTGAGAAAAACTTTTTTGTTTTCAATGGTAGCGAGTTTGTATGTTTCAGTTATAAATATTATCTGTCTCAACACAATTTTAGAGAGTTTGATCAAATTCGGATGAATATATCGTAAAGCTGCCATACATATATCATGCTTCAAGGGTATATAAACTTCGGTCGAGCCGAAGTTAGCTTTCCTCTACTTTTCTTAATAGATCTAGTTTTTCGACCGAACGTTAATATGGCAGCTCATGCGGCCGGTTCCGACAAAGAACGAATCTGTCTTTTTATACTAAAGACAACATGCAAAGTTTGGTCAATATAGCTTTAAAACTGACCGTGGAGATAGTATAGTCATGCTGATCAAGAATATATATCAGGGTTTTCAAAAGAAATAACAACGCTTATTTTAAACCGGTATAACCGAATCAAACCGAAAGAGTAACCGAAAAAAGAGCGACAAGTCGCTCTCCCACTTAGGCCACTTTGGGCCCATTGCGATGCCATATTTATTCCCTGTTAACCCTTTTTATACCCGTTACTCGTAGAGTAAAAAGGGTATACTAAAGTCGTGCAAATGTATGTAACAGGCAGAAGGAATCATTTGCGACCATATAAAGTATATATATTCTTGATCAGCATCAACAGCCGAGACGATATAGACTTGTCCGTCTGTCCGTCCGTCCGTCTGTCCGTCTGTCTGTATGAACACCTAGATCTCAGAGATGGCAAGAGATAGAGGTTTGACATGTATGGGACAAATGCTTCTTTTATCTGCACGCAGATCAAGTTTGTTTAAAATATTGGCCACGCCCCCTCCCGCCCCCGCAATTTTGAAAAAACGTTATATCTCCCACAGTTCTAAAGATAGACGATTCGTACCTTCTAGAGATAGTTAGTGATTGGCAAAATGAATCGATTTGCTGAAAAAATGATAAAGATCGGATGAACGGTTCTCAAGTTATGAGCAAAAAACTGAACCAAGCCCCTCCCCCGCTACCACCCCACCCACCCTAAAAAAATGTTGCATACTTTTCGGATGGTCACACTATAGAACGCAGGAACACTGTTAAACATGTTTTTTCATGAGTAACGGGTATATCGAAGTCGGTTAGAGCCGACTTTAACTTACGCTCTCGTTAATACTGAGGTGGGTCCTCGTTACTGAACCATTGTGTGTACAGAATAAATTTGAGTAGAGCTGGGATCTCTAGCCCGGATGTCTCCGAGAGATTGAGTAGCAGAGGTTGACCAAGTGTCCTGAGCCTCCTTCTACTCAAGGCGGGGCAATGGCACAAAAGGTGTTGTACCGATTCCTCCTCTTTTTCGTGTCCGCAAATTCTGCAAAAGTCATGGTAAATGACGCCTAGGCGTGCTGCGTGTCTGCCAATAAGACAGTGACCTGTGAGGGTCCCCACCAGAAGTGATATGTGTTCCCTTCTGTGACGTAAAAGTGTGTTAGTACGTTTTTGGTCGAATGTTGGCCACGTAAGCCTCGCTACTGCACAGGAGGAAAGGTTTTTCCACCGATTCGTAGCGAGACTCAGTGTTTTTCGTCTTTTATGTGGAGCTTAAATGTAGCCATAGGCATACCTATCGTACTCCTCTCTGAAAGGAGCTCGATGGTGGTTCCTATTCTGGCCAGTTTGTCCGCAGACTCGTTACCTTCTATGTTGCGGTGTCCAGGTACCCATATAAGGTGTATACCAAAATGTCGTGCGATCTCGTTGAGAGATAATCGACATTTAGTAAGCGTTTTAGCATTGTTTGTATGAGAGTCAAGTGCTTTGAGGGCGGCTTGACTGTCAGAGTATATAAATACATTTCCTTCCTTGACCGTGTAGGTGGCAGCTTCCTGGATGGCTACCACCTCTGCTTGGTACACACTACAGTGGTCAGGAAGGCGGAACGATAAGTTCAAATCTAGGTTGGGAGAGAAAACTCCCCCTCCTACTTTTTCGTCGAGCTTAGAACCATCAGTGTAGATGTTAATGGCGTTAGCTCTGCTGTGGGGCAGGTTGTCCCAATCGTTTCGGCTTGGGATATAGACGTCGTAAAATTTGTCAAACGTCGTTTGTGGTATACAGTAGTCTGTACTTAATGGTATACCCGTTTGGTCTTCGAGTATGGTAGCGTGTCCCGAATTGCCCCTGTTCCAGGTATCGGATTCTCTTAGTCTTAAGGCTGTTGTGGTAGCCATTTGCTAAGCTACGAGGTCTAGTGGTAGAAGGTGAAGAATAGTATTTAGCGCTTCCGTTGGTGTCGTTCGAAGAGCGCCACTAATACAAATTTCCGCACTTCTTTGTACTTTGTGCAGATTTTTCAGGGCAGATTATTTCCCGAGTGCTGGCCACCATACTAGAGCTCCGTAGAGAAGTATGGGGCGTATTACGGCTGTGTAAAGCCAATGTACAATGGATGGGGAAAAACCCCATCTACGGCCAATGGCCTTTTTACAAGAAAAAAGAGCAATGGTTGCCTTTTTTATACGTTCATTTATGTTGTCGTTCCAGAGCAGTTTCTTATCCAGAATGACACCCAAGTATTTGGCATTGTCACCAAATACGAGGCTTACTCCGTTGATTTTAGGCGGGATAAGATCAGGAATTTTGTACTTTCGGGTGAAAAGCACTAGTTCCGTCTTAGCCGGGTTTACGCCCAAGCCACAAGATTTTGTCCACTGGGCAAGTGTTGTCAGTGCGGTCTGCATGAGGTCACACAGCGTTTGAGGAAACATTCCACATTTGAAGATGGCAATATCATCCGCGTAAGCCACCACCTCGTGTCCCTCCGCCTCCATTAGCCGCAGCAGTTGGTTAACTGCTACAACCCACAGAAGCGGAGAGAGAACACCTCCTTGCGGAGTGCCTCTGTTTACGCATCTGCGAGCAGTTGCACCGCCAAGTTGGGAGTATACCGTTCTGCTGGTTAGCAATTGTTCGATGAATCCCACCAGCGGCACATCTGCTCCCACATATGTCAAGGCAGAGGTGATGGCGTTAGGTTGGACGTTATTGAAGGCACCCTCTATGTCGAGAAATGCTACTAAAGAAAAGTCCCTTACTTCAAGTGATCTTTCAATCCTTGAGACCAGGGAGTGCAGGGCGGTTTCTGTAGACCTACCCTTGCTGTATGCATGTTGGGTGTGTGCTAGATGAGCAGGACTAATAGTTTGCCTCAGGTGTGCATCTATAAGTCTCTCGAGAGTTTTAAGAAGAAACGAGGATAGGCTGATTGGCCTATAATCGTTTGGTTTCACATGTGAAGCTTTGCCAGCTTTCGGTATGAATATTACTTTAGTTTCTCTCCACCTAGTGGGGATGTAGTTGACCTTGAGACAGCTTACATATATTGTGTATAGCCAGGTCATTGTGTACCCAATGGTTTGTTGTAGTTGGGCAGGATATATGTTATCGAGACCTGGCGACTTAAATGGTTCGAACGAATCGATAGCCCATTTAATTCTGGTCTCCGTGACAATGGTTTTGTCGTATTGCATAGAAAGGTCGGTTGGCCTAACCTGAGGTATTAAGTTAAGGGAGCATTCAGGGAAGTGAGTGCTTAGCAGAAGATTTAGAGATTCTTCGCTCGAGTCGGTCCAGGTTCCGTCTATTTTTTGTAAGAGTCCTGGCGAGGTTGGTGAGCTAGCCAGAATCTTTCTGAGCCGTGATGCATCAGAAGTAGATTCAATATTACTATAGTAATGGGTCCAGGAAGTGCGTTTCGCCCTCCTGGTAGCTTTCTTATAAGTACGTAACTTTTGTTTATATAACTCCCAAGCGGTTGTTTGGTCATTATATTTGGCTACGTTAAATGTATGTCGACATTCCTTTCGGAACTTATCTAGCTCTGCAGACCACCAAGGTGGTTTAAAGGTGGATTTTATTTTTCTAGGGGGGCAGGCCCTATTGAACAAGTCCGTATACGCGAGGGTAAGCGTATCGACAAGTTCATCTATCTGTTTCCCCGTACTTGTTGTGTATGGTGGGGATGGTCCAAGCTTTTTAGAGAGAAGTTTGTTGTGTACTTCCCAATTGGGAACCTAACCTGTATTATTAGTTTATCATCTATGGAAATCACGAAAGTTCATTTGAGCTCTCATTTCTCTGCCTGGGCACCTCATTAAAGAGGATTTCAGAACTTAATAAATTTAAAACAAAACTTGCTCCGGAACCATATCCGACCACATCAAGTTTATATATTTTTTATATATTTATTTAAATTTGTCACAAGGGGCTTATTCCGGAGATGATGAGAGCGGAACTTATTTGGCACATTCGTAGCCCAATTTATAAAATTTTAATGCCATTCTCGCGAAGTTGTTTGAAATTAAGCAAACAGAAATTTGGGAGAAATTGTTTGAATCTAGTACTGCCTTAATGTTTTTGTACATTTGCTTGACAATTAATGTAAAGTCTGTGTTAGATCACGTAGTATTTAATATTTCCTCTTCACATTTTGTGTATCAATCTAGTTGTCCTATTATAATTTTAATTAATTTTTTCGGGATTAGCCGGCTGTACTTTGTCCATCCAGCTGATTTAAGTACAACAAAATTTGTGAAAATAGAAGAGCCGTTAGGCCGCAATGGCTTGTACACGACGATTAAGTTTGAAAAGCGGACATAATATGATGAAAATTACTCTTTAAAGGCCAATTTAGACACTTTGGAGTACGCTGAAGATGCATGATTTTTTTAGGCTGCATTAATATGTATACATAAGACTCATAAATCCAGACATTTTTGCTCAGCGTTACCTCCATATTTTTTAAAAGCCAAAAATTCAACAAAATGAATTTTCCGCGATATCTTGAAAACAACAGCTGATGGACATGAAGTGAAAAAGTCGTTCAAGCCCGACTATTGCTCGAAGTCTTTTGGTACAAATACGCTGCACATTTGTCGGAACCTGCCGGATCGGATGACAATAGCATATAGCTGCCATAGGAACGATCGGTTGAAAAAGTATAGTTTTAGTGAAAAATTTTTATTTTCCATGCAAACGTCTTCAAACCATGTATTTATAAGGTCTAGCCCGTTAATTCTATGGAAATGTCGGCACTGATTTAGGGCGACCATGGAAGCAACCTCAACACAAGAAAAGCCAAAGGAAGCCCTCGTAGCAATTCATAAGATCGAAAAGCATCTGCTTTAAAACTGACGGCTTTACGTATTTAGGACGATAGTTTATTGGTAAATAGATGGTTTAACTACAATAGTTTTTGGTCCTGAAAGATTCATGTTTTTATACCCGTTACTCGTAGAGTAAAAAGGGTATACTAAAGTCGTGCAAATGTATGTAACAGGCAGAAGGAATCATTTCCGACCATATAAAGTATATATATTCTTGATCAGCATCAATAGCCGAGTCGATTTAGCCTTGTCCGTCTGTCCGTCCGTCCGTCTGTATGAACACTTAGATCTCAGAGATGGTAAGAGATAGAGGTTTGACATGTATGGGACAAATGCTTCTTTTATCTGCACGCAGATCAAGTTTGTTTCACATTTTGGCCACGCCCCCTCCCGCCCCTGCAATTTGGTAAAAAGTTATATCTTCTTCAGTTTTAAAGATCGCCGATTCGTAGAGATAGTTAGTAATTAGCAAAATGAATCGATTTGCCGAAAGAATGATAAAGATCGAATGAACGGTTCTTAAGTTATAAGAAAAAAGTGAACCAAGCCCTCCCCGCTACCACCCTAAAAAAATGTTGCATATTTTTTGGATGGTCACACTAAGGAACGCGGGAACACTGTTAAACATGTTTTTTCATGAGTAACGGGTATATCGAAGTCGGTGAGAGCCGACTTTAACTTAAGCTCTCGTTTTTATTCAGGAGCCAGTATTCAGTACGTTTTCAAAGGCATAGAGGAAATGTACTATGATTGTCACACTGGCGGAAATTTAAACAATGCATTTGATTCAATTCTAACTTGTTATGCAATTGAAAGAAATCAAATATACAACTGCACTACTGACGACAATGCAAATGTGCTTAAAATCGACTATTAACCGGTTTGAAACCGAAACGATTATCTTGTATACGAATCGCAGCCGGACCGAATTCGTAATTGAAATCGAAACCGGAAAATGTGATTTAAATGACCGAACTCTTTATTAATGTGGTCCGAGCTGCTTTCTTCAATGCTTTACAAACATTTGGACAAGTTTAATATACACTCTGCAAGGGTCGGCTTGACTAGGGGTTTTTTAAGCATGTCCAAATATATAACAGTTTATCAAATTGAAAAAAAACACCGATTTGGACCCGAATTCCTTGCTGTGGGGCGTGGGATCGAACCCGAGCCACCTCCGCTATTGCGTGTAAATATGTATATAGTCGTATAATTATGTTAAGTGCCTTACTATTATACCAAGTGCCTAATTCACTTGGAAGCTTACTCGTCCGTTGTTAGCGTGCTATTTTGTGCTTAGCTCCCGCTGCGCCGACAGTTCAACTCGCAGCAGGACCACAAATTTCAGTTCATTTGGGAGAGCGTTAATGCTTACACACGACTGTGGATGTTGGGGATAAGTGAACGCACTTAGAATCCGTAGGCTCATACTGCTTCGGTCTCAGCTCGCGCATGGCTATCCCAGGAAAATGTGTGTGAAATTGTGAATCCATTAAACGGAGTGCATGCCTACCCGCATGCGTGATCGCTCAAATTCCAAGGCCAGCAACCAGTTTACCTGACGGTCGAAACGAAGGGCACCTACTTACGACTGATAAGCAAATGCAATTTACATATGTGCTTACTTACGCTCAATCGGCTCGTAGAAGGTACGCCAGCTAGCTACGTCCGCAGTTGTGTACACCGCCTGAGAATGAGAACGCACAATACGGATTACAATGAACTTACTGCTTGATTTGATTCTGTTTCGTGACCGATCCTCATCGGATACCACAGCTATACGCGATGGCGAGCGGTATCGCAACTCAATGGACTCAGCTCCGTCAGTGGCGGAGCGAACGCGCAAGCTTAGCACACTATTGAAATACCGAGCCGAATCACCTGTCGTAAGTTGGCTGATTGAATGCACTTGTGGTCGCAACAACGTTTACATAGGGGAGAGTGGGGGGTTGTGATCATAGTTTTGTTTTTCGAACATAACTTCGCCAAAAATCAATATATTTTCGTTCTGTAATTTTGCATTTTAGGTAAAAGATGCACAAAACTTTCCTCATCACTAGTTGTAAAAAAAAAATAAAATGTTTGGTTTTTTTATTTCATATTGAAAAAAAGCGATTTTTTGACATTTCGAAAATTTGTGGGGGGTTGTGAGTCACCCATCTAAAAGTTCAAAATTCGTGTTTTTAAGCTATTATTCTTTATTAAATGAAAAAATGAACAATTTTTCTCATATTCTGAATTAAGAAATATCAATGAAGAGTGCAAATTGATTGACGGCATCAGGCTTTTTATACCCGTTACTCGTAGAGTAAAAAGGGTATATTAAAGTCGTGCAAATGTATTGTGACAGGCAGAAGGAATTATTTCCGACCATATAAGGTATATATATTCTTGATCAGCATCAACAGCCGAGTCGATTTAGCCTTGTCCGTCTGTCCGTCCGTCCGTCCGTCCGTCCGTCCGTCTGTACGAACACCTAGATCTCAGAGATGGTAAGAGATGGAGGTTTGACATGTATGGGACAAATGCTTCTTTTATCTGCACGCAGATCAAGTTTGTTTCAAATTTGGGCCACGCCCCCTCCCGCCCCCGCAATTTGGAAAAAAGTTATATCTCCTACAGTTTAAAAGATAGACGATTCGAACCTTTTAGAGATAGTTAGTAATTAGCAAAAATCGATTTGCCCAAGAAATGATATAGATCGGATGAACGGTTCTCAAGTTATAAGCAAAAAAGTGAACCAAGCCCCCCCCCCTTGCTTGTGGCTGTTCTTTTGCTTGCTTTTTTTAAAGTTTTTTTTTACTTCTTTGGAGAGTTTTTTCTCTGTTTTATTGCGCGTCATTGCAATATTCTCTTTGAAAGTCAAAACCGACTTTTTTCAAAGTGGCTCAAAACCCCCATATCTCACATTTTTTTTGGTGACGTCACATAACCGAAAGAAATTGTTACAAAAAAAACATATTTCTATCAAAAAGGCAATTGACCGAAGATATTTCCCTCATACTTACTTTTTTCATTAGAGAAAAAATTCACAAGTCAAAAATGAAAAAAAAAACTTTTTTTTAAAAAAAAAGACAAGTTCTGGTTCACGAACTTAAAGAAGGTGTAGACTGATAGGTTGCTTGCCAAAAGTTAGGTAATAAGAAGGGAGACACATGACATAAACAAAAAGTTTAAATTTATTTTTTTTTGTGGCCAATATTCGAGTGGGTCACAACCCCCAGCGGCTCAGAACCCCCTATTTTCCCCTACATATTTATTGTTGCACTGTTTTCTTAAACGGGGCTTACTTTAAATCTGTACTTTTAAGGCTGCTTAAAAGTTCACATTTACTCACATTAGCCATCACTTTTGCTTCACTAAAATGGGTGTTAAGTGCGAAGTAACAAGAAGGAAGAAGAAGCACAAATAACGATTTCGTCACACTGTACCTTTTGAATGCTCGCAGCTAAAAATTAATATTTATATATTTACGCTTAACAGCACATTTGCGGAGTCGATGTAAATACGCTGCGGGCCACGATTTACTTTGAACACTTGCCACTTTGCCCTTGAACTTTCAAACTATTAACTAAAGTTAAATTAAAAAAAATACTTAATTTGGATCGAAGATCAATTAAAGTTGAACTTAATAAAAGTAAAGGAAAGTTAACTTTGGCTCAACCGTAGTTTATATACCTTTGCATATCGCATTGTTCATATTGTGGACTGCTCACTTCAAACGTCAAAACACCAATGGTTCTTCATTTTTCTCTTCTTTTTCCAGCTTTGCTTTTTATAGTCTCGCTTGCATATGGGTCATTCTTTTTCAAATCGGACGGTCTCAAAATTCAGCATTTTTTGTTTCAATAAACAATATAACCGAAATTAGATCACCGAGACGTGATTTGCGGTTTTGCAAAAAAAAATTTTGTTGAATTTATAAACAATTTCAAAAATCGTCAAACACGAAAAAATGGAAAAAAGGGTTTTTTAAAAACAGGACAGGTCTCAAGTTGACGTTGCATTTTTACCAATGCATGGGTAAAAAAGCATTTTACTGTATCAACTCAAATTATAATTTTATTAATTTTAAAATTATTTAAAAATTTTAAGTAATTGTTGCTAAATTTTTATTTATAATTTTTTTCTCAGTATATACAATTTATTGCCCTAAACGTTTCTTAAATTACTGTAAAGATGGAGACTTTTATAGTTTGAAACATATTAATATTTGAAGTTATAAACAAATAAAAATATACCCTTAAAGAATGCTTTTCCACGCAGTCAGTTTAAAAGCTATGTGACTGAAACTTGGCAAGTGGGCTTTATATACATCAAGCTTTTCAAAAATGTCAACATCATCTATATCATATAGCTGCCATACGAATGCTATGATTAATTGAATTTTGTTGTGGATGAGGTGGATTAGGGTGAACAGAGTTTTCAAAGAATATTATACCACAGCCAAATTCAGCATTCATATGGCCGATAAACCTGAGAAATCCCGATAAACCTGAGATATCCCGTTTTAAAAAAACCCTTTTTTCCATTTTTTTGTTTTTGACGATTTTTGAAATTGTTTATAAATTGAACAAAATTTTTTTTTCGCAAAACCGCAAATCACGCTTTGGTTTGAGCGTTGAGGTCTAATTTCGGTTATTTTGTTTATTGAAACAAAAAATGTTTTTGAGACCGTCCGATTTAAAAAAGAAAGACCAACATACAAAAAATTAAACAAACATTGGAAAAAGTTTACATGTTTTGTTAGAAGCTGCCAGGGTACAGGGACGGACGGCCTGAATTCATTAAAAAAATTGTCTTAATTTATTAAAAATTGATTTTTTAGAGAGAAATCACCTCCAAGGGCAAATAATATGAATTGTTTTTGCAACAATATATGAGTTCCTGTAAATTCAAATATGCATAGGGGCGGAGGCGTAGCTATTTATTTCATTTGCCGTTCCCTTTAGTACTCAGTGAAAACCAAGAAAATTTACCAAGAAAATAATATCTTTCTGATCCAAATTAATATTATTCACTTAAATTGATATTAAATATTTTCAGAACGATACTAAAAATGGACTAATGATATTTTACAAAATATCGATTTGAAATTTTTAACATATCAATTTGATATATATTTATATTGGAGTAAAATTTATATGAAAAGACCGCGCCGCCTAATTGCATTTTGTATGGCGGTCAAATTGCGTTTTGCAAAGTGAATTTCGACTGCCATCTCAAAATGAAACTAGGCCGCGCGGCCTTAATTTATTTTTCAAAATGCATTGGGACCGCCATTCTAAAGAGCGAAGCCAAGCGGATGTGTAAATGCTGTTTTTCAAAGAAAGAAAAAACTATTTTGAAAAATTTGATCAAAATCGGATGAATATATTTTAGAGCTGCCATAGAAACCATTGCGATGGTTTTAGATGGTTTAGATTTGCGAATACGTACACTGTGCATCGGTCGGAAAATGGGCCTTAGAGAGAAAAACCCAAACTCGGCGTTTACTAATCTTATATGCTTTCACAGAGATTTGCAATTTTCAGTCAAAATTGGATGATTTTATCGTACAGACCATATCTTAAAGATAAATGGCATGGCGCTATCGCCTTCAAACTTGATATTTATTAATATTATTTGCTTCCACAAAACTTTGCTAAGTTTGATCCAAATCGGATGACCACATCGATTAGTTGCCTTGGAACGATCGGTCGTTCTAGTTCTAGTGAGGAAAATCTGTTGAATGGTAGCGTCTTTAAATATCCAGTTATGAATACTGTCTGCTTCAGCACAGTTTTGGCGAGTTTGATATAAATCGGATGAATATATCGCTTAGCAGTGGTAAATCAAACTGTCCATCCAAATGGTTTTAGTAAATGTGATTTTGAGGTGTAACTAACTTTATGAAGTGCTCAAGTATTGACCATTCTCGTTTGTCGGCGAGTTCCGAGGCGAGACCAGCGCGTTAGGGATGGACTTCGCGTCAACACGCTGCCGACGCGTGATAACGATGAATGTGTGGCCAGAGCAGCCACATGCCGGAAAAGTGCAATTGTTTGGTAAGGGTTTTCATCACTTGGATGGTCTGGATTGAATGGGTTCATCTTGACCCAATCCTTGGGTTCTATTATTCTGAAAACCAGCGTTCCTCACAGTATACTGACTAACTTGTTGGAGCCCATGTCGCCCGCTTGGTCACAGGGCGATACCTCGTCAGCGAGAGCTTTCGATGAAGTTAACATTAACAGTCATCCGTCCAGTCGACAAAAGCATAGGCACACTGGACTCCCGGGCATGCGCACTGATTGGCTCACGCTCTGGCTCTCATGGCATGGGCATCGGTATGGGCATGTGTGTATACAAAAGCCAAAGCTTTTCGCGGCCCGTGTCCCTGTGTGCTAAGCAAAAGTTCTGAGGGAATTTTACACATACTCGGGCAGTGAGTAAATGTAAACCCATACACGCGTAGTGGCTGTAGATGAGCCTCTAGTGGAAGGAAGGCGCAACATAGCACAGTTTATCAAGTTGTAGTATACTTTTCAACGTTTTTCAATCCACGTCGAGGCAGTGGCTGCATTTTTATTGGTGTACTTTTGATTTGGTTCCTCAAAGTGGTTTTTGGCAAAATTCGCATATCGCAGAATGTCAGGCCGAGCGTGTAGTTTGCAGTAATAGCAACAAATTTTCCGAGGGCAATGGACAGAATGTGAGATGCAACAATGGGACTAAAATAACACAACAAGGCGAAATCAACTAAAATGCGTATACACAAAATTTTATGCAAAAGCGGAATTGGTGTCAGAGTTACAGTCAGATTCAGATGCTAGACGGAGGCGCAAGAGGGTTGGGTATGGGGACAGAAACGGTGCTCCTGCATTCTCGAGAGGGGTTAATTGTTCGTGCAATTAGCCATGGTTTTTTCGCCGAACCATTCTGTACCCAGAATGTACATGTACACTTCCGTGCAAAACTTTTCGTACAGAAAATTCCATTTAAGTTTCAACAGCAAACGCTTTTTTTCGGCTGCAATCTTAGGCCAATGCTCCGTTAAGTGTTACTGTTACCAGTTTTTGGCACAAGGATCTGCCTTTTCATTGAGTTTAACAGTTGGAAGAGTTACGCCGCGTTTTATATACTTTTTGGGTCCAACAATCTTACAAAAGGACTAAAACTATAACAGGCTTCTTATATTGCCTCTGGACATTGAAAAAGGCCACAAATACACTACATGTCACTTGAATAGGTTCATCATCTCGACCATTTACAAGTGGCAATAGCTCTGCATCGGAATGTGAAAACTCCGCCAAAAAATTTGCTGAATAGGTTATTAAGTAATTAAACACTTTTTTATTACTCACAGTAATAGGATCAGTTTCTTTTCCATGTTTGTTGGTCACTTGAATAGGTTCTGCGCATATACATATGAACAGTGTGTTACATGTTTTTGAATAATAGTACTTCATTTTCATAACCTCTGTTTTGTTGAGTTGTACAGGTTTTCCATAATATTTAAGTGTGGAGAATAAGGAGGCCACTGCATTAAATTCCCATTTCTGGTGCCGAATCCATTCTTCGACTGCTCTAGCGGTATGTACTGGAAAGGGAATCAAACCGAATCGTATTTCGGTTCCGGTTCTAGTACGTACCGAACTTTATGTTTCGGTATCAGGATTTAATATATTCCGGTACTCGGTTCCGTATTGGTACGTGGATTTTTATTTCGGTATACATACCGGTGCGTAACGACAGGAACCGGTAAAATTTAAACAAATTTGTAACGTCCATCCAATTTGTCAGCGGAGACGAAATAAACTTCAGCTGAATCTGAAACAGCAAAAAGATATTTTAATACAGTTCTGAACACTTTGTCGAATTTTAAGCCTTATCATTTTGTAAACTTTGTAAGAAATGTTGTAGCAGCTACAGATCTATTTGTATTGTCCCATTTCTTTAAGACTGTCAAGACTCAAGACACACGACTTTTGAGTTTATAACGCAGAAATATTCACCATCCGGCATGTTCTTAATTCCACTACTTTTTAAAAAGTAAATCAAACGCAATTCCGCTTTGGTTTCGTTCTCGTGTTCTGAGTTCCAAATGAAATTGCTCTCTTTTTACTTATTCGCAAACCACCGGTCCAAGCGAGAATGGCACTAGATACGCAAGAGAGAAACCACTAGTTCAAGTGAAAAGATCGAATATGGAACAGTCGGAAATGAGAGAGGCTGACGTTTAGGTTTCACCTATCGTTTTCGTTTACACTGCCAAAATCTGGACACATTAATCAAACAAATTCTTTATAAATCAATTAAAGACTAGAAAGCAAATTAAAGTTTACTAACAATTTCTAAATTTATCAAAGAATTAGGAAAAACTCACTTTATGAACATCTAGCAACTGTAAGAGGGCTGAATTTGGCAATTACTTTTCATTCCCCCGACCAACAAGCTGTTCTTTTCAAACGAAAAACTTTTTCGTTTACCGTTACCCAAGTAATTTTCTGTTCAGAGTTTAGTGTGTTATTATAATATGGGACCCACAAAAAATGCCACATAGGAATTCACAATTTAGCCAAATCGAGTAACTAAGCGATCGCTTTGCAGTCTAGTTGTTGCAATCTGAACCGTAATTGGCAATGTCGGTTCTCTGATACCGGTACACCAAAAATAAAAACGAGAAAGGCAAAGCTAACTTCGTCTGTACCGAAGTTTTGATACACTTGAAATTGCTTGTCTCAACGGTTAGCGACTTCGACCAAACTTCGCAGATCAGCTTAAAAACATTACACATGACCGTGTTTGAGAGCAGAAATATTGAGATCAAAACAGTTTTTCTTACTAAAACCCATTTTCCGAACGAACATTTGTATAGCAGCTACAAGAAGTAGTCATCTGATCCGGTCGATTCCGAGATATTAGCAGTGTGCAGTAAAAAGAAGACTCCGTGCAAAGTTTCAGCTCGATAGCTTCAAAACTCAGGGACTAGTTCGCGTAGAAACAGACAGACGGACAGACGGACGGACAAAGCTTAATCGATTCAGCTCGTCATGCTGATCAAGAATATATATACTTTATGTGGAAGAAGATGATTCCTTCTATGCGTTACAAACTTCTGGGCAAAATTATAATACACTTTTCAAGTGTATAAAAATATCGGTTCTGGTTCTAAGTTTTAATCGGTTCTTTTGAGTGTACGGTTACGGTTCTAGCTCCAGTTTAATTTCCTTGTATTGGAGCATTATCTTGTTGATAGGTTCATGTAATTGGTCCAAGAAGTTGACAAAAAAAAAACGAGAGCGAAGTTAAAGTCGGCTCTTACCGACTTCGATATACCCGTTACTCATGAAAAAACATGTTTAACAGTGTTCCTGCGTTCCTTAGTGTGACCATCCAAAAAGTATGCAACATTTTTTAAGGGTGGGAGGGGTGAGCGGCCGGCTGTGGTTCACTTTTTGCTCATAACGAGAACCGTTTATCCGATCTTATCATTCTTCGGCAAATCGATTCATTTTTGCTAATTACTAACTATCTCTAGAAGGTACGAGTCCTCTATCTTGAAAACTGTAGGAGATATAACTTTTTCCAAATTGCGGGGGTGGGAGGGGCGTGGCCAAAATTGAAACAAACTTGATCTGCGTGCAGATAAAAGAAGCATTTGTCCCATACATGTCAAACCTCTATCTCTTACCATCTCTGAGATCTAGGTGTTCATACAGCAGACGGACAGACGGACGACGGCGGACGCGACGGACAGACGGACAAGTCTATATCGTCTCGGCTGTTGATGCTGATCAAGATATATATACTTTATATGGTCGGAAATGATTCCTTCTGCCTGTTACATACATTTGCACGACTTTAGTATACCCTTTTTACTCTACGAGTAACGGGTATAAAAAAAGAAAATACCGTTTCAAAGACTTTATTATAGTTCGTTGTTCATTTTTAATGTGAGAAAATGCAATTCACTCTTGTGTGGCCCTTTTCCATCTCTGTCAGGCACTTGCTCCTTCCCACTTCAAAAATTATTTTCTTAATTGACCAAATTATTTATGAAATAAGCGATAGCTATCGATTTCGACTGATAATTTGAAGATAACTAAGACTGTATCGCACGAACCTATTCAAGTGACTGAGGAAAATGCTATGCATTTCAAACAAAATGAATTCAAAGCTAACTTTTTTGTTGCAGTTAGGTTTTTTCCTACATAAAAGGTACATTTAAAATCTCTTTAAAATATATATAAAAAAAGGATTAACTTTCGCTGGATTGATAAAGAGATACAAATTAATAATGGAAACATGCTAAACCTGTTTAAGTGACGGGCAGTATAAAATTGTGTATAAAAAGCATACTCGATTGTCAGTATGCAATCTACATAACCAGCAAAGTTTAGTTCGAACCATGCTTGAAGACGTCCATTGTAGAAATACAATAGTTATACACCAAAGCAATACGATCTTATTCGAGACCTTCGTTCCCAACCCGTTTCTTTAGGGCTTTTAAAAACACGTTTGCGAACGGAACAGAATTGCGGATTTGCAATTATGCTAATGTAGGTGGGCAGGATGGCGATAACAAGAGTTTAACACTGAACTTTACCAGCAGGTTTTCATCGGAACGTTATTTAGTGTAGTAGTAGTAGTAGGGTTTTTATTTCTGTGCCATATGTAGCGATTGGCATGCGATGCCGTCAGCCAGTTACAAAATTAATTGATTAAATGTAATGTAAAGTAATATAAGACTTAGGATTATGCCTATATTGAAGTGATTTCTTGAGGTAGTTTGCTAACACAACCCAATTTTAACCATTCTGTATTTCCTCGAATTTTTCCATGCCTATTAATTGGGTTCCCCAGTGTGCTTGCCTGATTTCTTTAAGCACCGGGCATAACTTTAACGTTCAAAACGTTATTTAGTGTGTTCCTGATTTTTGTCGAAAACAGCACGAAAGTAATATCCCCTTCTATCTCTGGGGCAAAGTTTGTATGTATGTATCCGAGTTCCAACTAACATAAACACCAAACTAACTGCAAGCAATACGACTCTAGGTGAAATTAGCTGAGAGGAGTGTGCCATCGTCCAGTCCATCATGTCTCTTATCCAGTCACCGTCAGTTTCTCCCAGTCGGATTTTGAAACCAATGTTCGGCAGCTCAGCATCAAACATGGCCGCACCGCAGCCACAGCCACAGCAGCAGTCGTCGTCGACGGCGCCATTTGCCGACACCTACGCGGGGGTCCCAGACCAATCAGTCCATTATCACACTCAGCTTCAGGCTCACACTGAAAGGGTTTCAGAGGCGCTGCAAAGCCAGTTCAAGATCAAGCAGCAACTGAGACAACAGCAGCAGTCAGCCCAGGTGGAGGCCCAGTCACAGCAGCAACTGCAGTCGGTTCAAACATTTGCGAAGCGTGCACCGCCCACGGACCGTATCCAGGCCAGCAAATCTCCGCTGAGTTTGATCAGCAACGACGCCATGTCCAGATGCAATCCACTCAATGGCAGCATGGTTTCCATCCGAAGCGAACACAAGTTGTCCCAAATCTACAACTCACAGCAGCACTCCGACTACATCATATCAGACTACATGGACAAGATAGCCACCCGCATCAGCTTGCTGGAGACGGAGCTGAAATTCGCCTGGCGGGCCTTGGACCTGCTGTCCACGGAATACGGTAAGATTTGGACTCGCTTGGAGAAGCTGGAGAACATCTCGGTGGAACAGCAGTCTGTGGTTAGTAATCTCATGGGTCTGATTGCCGCGGCCAAGCAGCAGCAGCAGCAACAACAGCAGCAACAGGAGCCGCGACCATTTTCCGCATTTCTGCCATTGGACATGGATGTGGATCAGGCAGAGAAGCATTTGAGCATCAGCGAGACAGCGCGGGGACGTGTTTCGGACATATTTATGGATGGGGCCTATGCGCTTGGAAGCGATAACGACGAACTCTTCCTTAACTATGACAATGGAACTCAGCCTCAGCTGGAGACCGAACCAATCGAGTTTGAGCACAACGGAGTTTGGCTGTCCGATCAGGCAGATGTGGTTGGGACCGGTCAGACCCGCCCGAAGCTCTATTCAGACTCAGAGCTGATCCTGTATGAGCAGCAGCAGATGCTGGCAAACAATGCCCGGGCCGAGTTGATGAAGGAGTTTCTAAATGGCCGACGTGTACTGGAGGAAGTGGCTTCGGCTACGTCCAGCAGCATGCTTAATTTGCCGCAAATGACGAAGGAGCTCGGACACCGCAAAGCATACTCATATGGGCAGATCGATAGCGAAGATCAAGGCCTAACTTTGGCCGACGCCAACCAGACTGTGCCCAACTTCGACGACCTAGATGACCTTATTGAGGAGGTGAAGTTTTTTCGGTTAGCCGCCTCTAAGACAGGCGAAGGAGGGAACCAAGTGGTACCCATAGAGGATACGGGTGGAACGAACAGTGAAATGAATGAAACCTTTTACAAAAACCTCAACGAAGCATATCGCGATGATAGCTTAAGCTGTGAAATTTCCAAAATGGATCGCCTTCTTCAGCAGTCCGAGGCTACTCACGAACATATCACTTCACTAAGTGGTGGTCGCTCCACCTCGTCCTTAATGATGATCCATGAGGGCAATGAGGACGAGGCGGCTGACCCTGAACCCGAGCAGGCGGCAGCGGCAACGATTGCCTCCAAATCGGGATCGGCCGGGGCACTTGATGCGACACCTGCGATTGGTCAGTCGCGCAAGCACCGCAAGAAAAAACATCACAAAAACGAGATGGATATGATAAATAATCTGAAGTGCATTCTCGCACAGGCTCAGTCGGACACACAGGTCCCTTCAGTGCAGGACAGGGAGAATCGACGTTCTTTGGGTTCCTCGTCGTCAGAAGACGGTGCCACATTTTACGACGAGAATATCGCTATATTGGACAGCATGACTGAGGTGATGATCCGAGAGATAAATAAAATCGGCGACTTACAATCATTGAGTGCTACTCAAATCCTACAACTGCGACAGCAAATTCGTTCCGAGGCGGCCTTCTTTGAGAAGCTCAACCAAGTGGACAAGAATCTGGCTCTGCTGCTGCTCAATCCAGTTACCATGGCTGAGGAGCTGCGACGCCTGCATGCCATGGGAGCCGATGAGAAGTTCAATCTTGTGATGAAGAAATTCAACAAAAACGTTGACACGCTGAAGAAACTAGTCGGCAACTCTTTTGACGAGTTCAAGACATCCAGTCTCAGTCACAGCCGAAGCCAGTACACAGCCCCCAATGGCAGTGACTATAGTGCGCATCTGTTGCGCCACAACTCCGATCTGGATGAGCAGCTAAAGGTGCTCGAAACGGAGGAGATCGAAATGAACCGAAAGAAGGCGATCGAGCAAATCGCAAACACCCATGGCAAAGCTGTGGACAATGTCTTGGACATAGACATGGAGTACAAGCGAGTTCAGCAGCGGAACAGAGGCAGCACCAGCGAGCTAAGCTATCTGAGCAACACCGGCCAAGACACCAATATCTACAATCAGGATGAGTACATTAAGTCGCTGAGAAAGAGCCTGGAGCGGCACAACAGCATGCTCTTCCTGTTGCACCTGCAGAACCCAGAGAAACATCAAGTGGTCAGCGATTTGGACGACATTCTGCAATTGGACCGCGGAAGGGCAAGCCCCAGCCCTCCGCCACCAGCTCCCAACGACGGAGCCTCGTCAAATCCTTTTTGCGGCGAACAGAAGCAACAGCACGCCTCGCCGCGTCAAGCCAAATCTGATTCGGGGCTGTCCTCGATGAGTGGCTGGTCCCCTAACTCACCGGTACCCGGTATCAGTCTGCAGAACTGCAATCCATTCGTCCATAAGTACAAAGATCCCAACTCAGAAATGCTGCAGCAGCTCGCCCATTCTAGCGGCCCAAGTGAAGGCGAGCCTTGGCTGGAGCCAAAAACTGCGGCAAGCGAGTATGTGTTTTCAGAGGAAAATTTGAATTACATTCATGAGCTGTCAAAAAACATGCCCATCTGCTCTGCCTACGAGAACAAATCTATTTTCAATGCAATGACCGCAAATAAGAACGAGCAATTTCGCACTGTAGACGAAATGCTGGAGTGGGACCAACAGAACCAGGTCGAGGCCGAGCCGACCTCTGTGCAGAAGCCTCCAAGGGCTTCAACTAGCACCAGAAGCCGCATGCCGGACTTACTGAAAAACCAAGTGCAGGGCTTGGCTCAGAGAAAAAAGTCGAGCAAGCCTGAGAAACAGCAAGCATCCTTTGGGTACGAGGAAACCGACATAGATCACCTGGAAATGCAGGACCAGTCACGCAAGCCCCACCTGACAGACCGACTAGTGTATTATCCATCATCCAACGGCATTTCCGACTACAACAGCAGTCACAATTTGGACTACTTAGGACACAGGCAGTACGATCGGCATCAGCAGCAGCAGCAAATCCAGGAACAGCCGCGCTTTATGATGGCATCGACTAGCAAAGCCCAAACAGCGCAGGCAACCCATGCAGCTGCTCAAAAGCTCGCGATCGATCTGCCCACAGTCACAGACAGAGTAGCAGACCCACCGAAGACGCCAAAGGTATGGAATAAGCTGAGCAACTTGCTGCCGGACAACTTGAAGTTGAAGCGCTCGGCCAAATATAGTCGCTCCCAGTCATTGCCCGGTGATGTGCAAGGCCAGGACTCCCAGATACAAGAGCGTGGCCAGGCCAGTTCGTATCCGTTGGTCTCACACAGACGCTCCCACGGAAGCGGCGGTGTGAGTCGCAGCCATTTAGAGCTGTCCAAGCGCATACAGAAACTTCCATTGCGTCTCATACAAAGAGCGACGAGTACATACTCTGAGCCGCATAAGAAGCGCTCATTTTCATCCAAGATGAACCATCTAATGCAAAAGGCCAAGACGTACAAACGGCACAGCTTAGGCCTGCGCCACGGCTCTAGCATCTCCGATTCCGAAGCAGACATGCCTGGCTTCACTTCTTCGGACAACGATGACTGGTTGTCAAACGAGATGCGCACACACCCAAGCTCTGGCGACGATGATGAGGACAATGATTCTATAAGACTCGACACCGACGATAACGAAGGCCTTGAGCCCGAAAGGGAGAGTCGCAATGACAATTTGTTTGCTGTGGTGGGGGACCTCAGGGCAAAGCAGGACGTCGCTTCCTTAGACCAGCAACGTGAGAGTATGCGACCCAACATCAATATGCAAGACCAAATGCCAGAGATTCCGCAAATTGTGCCCCAACCAAGTTCACAATTCACAGCAAGTCTTCGAAAGGCCAACTCCGTTTATGTGGATGAGGCGGACGATGACGGCAACGTGCCCGCCTTGCCTGATGAGGCCAGCTTTGCTCAGATGTGTGTTCCCACTCTGCAAATAGCCATGACCACCGTGCCCACACCAACCGACCCAACTATCACACCACCCGCAACGCACAAAGCAGTCAATGGGCAACAGTCACAGCCGAGCAGGAGTGGAGGGGCTCTTTGGTCGTCACAGCAACAGTCGCTGGACATTCCCAGCAATCCAGGCTATGGTTCACGGGACGATGACGATAACCGCAGTCAGCATTCTGGCCGTACACTCTCATCGTCGCGGCGGCAAAGCACCGAGGACAGCATCGACACGGACGACGAATACTTTTGCTATGAGCTACGGCAGCTAGAAGAGCTTGAACAGCAGAGCGCAACCCAGGCGGATGCCATCTCTGGTGAGCAACGCGTGTTTTCACAAATTGGACAGTTGGCCCTCGAAGAGGAGGCGGAGTCGGGTGCTGACACTGAGTATACTCCAGACGATAACGTAAAGCAGATGATGTCGCAGGTATTGAGGGAACTGCAGAGTGTGGTGAAACTGGAGCCTGATGTAGCAGCTGCGACAGTGGCCGGAGTGGACGCTGCTCAAGCTGTAAGGAAGCCGAAACCCAATGAGAAGTATGCCAGAGTCTGTGACATGCATAGCGCCTGGCAGGATGTCAACGGTGACTTTCAGCTGGTTGCCTCTGACTTGGAAACGCACGAGGATGCAGAGGCCATCCGGGAAGAGCAGCGGCTGCTGCATGAGCAGAGGCCGCAGCTAAAGCGCTTGAAAAAGAAAAAGCGCGCGCGCGGCAAATCGAATCAACAACGCGTAGCTGGTGCCGACAACATTGCCAGCTCCAGTTCCTCTTGCCCTTCGGAAAATGAGCTCGAGCACAAGCAAAACCAACAGCAAAAGATAGGTCAGCGCTATGAGTCGTCGGACCCAGAGAATGCTGACCAAATTTCGCACGGCTCGTCGACGTCGGGAGCCACCTCGGGTCCCGACACGCCAGCCGAGTTGAGTGATGACATTGGCATGGAGTTGACTGGCGAGGAGGCGACGGCTCCTGATTTGGTGCCTGCGGTGCCAGTCTGCGAGCCAAGCAACAAGTGTTCAAGTCCCAGCCAGTCTACTGCTCCGTCAGATGCAATCACCACGGCTGCACCCTCGCCCTCGCGTCCCTTTAAGTTGATCAGTCAGGATTCCAGTGTAGAGGGATCCCAAGCAGGTGGCGGAAATGGCGCTGCGAACGCGGCGAACCTGAGCAGTAGTAAGTGGAAGCTGCTAAAGACACTTAAAGAACGTAAGATTGAGGAGCGGAACAATCAAGACAAGATCAAAGAAGAAGAGCTGTCCAAAGACCGCGAAAAGGTAAATGACCGCCACGGGGCCACGGGGTGTCTATAGGGGGTTGCGAAATATTTGTGAGTTATTATTTCATTTCTGGGGTCTTGAGGTTACTCCTACAATTAAAGTGCTCCTATATAAAAGTGCTGACTCGCTGCAATCTCTTTATATTTACAGAATGGCAGTGGCACTGGTGAGGTTGGCATACGCACCAATGGACATCCCGGCGACAACCCCTTCTATAGCAACATTGACAGCATGCCGGATATTCGGCCGCGGCGAAAGTCCATACCCCTGGTTTCTGAGCTGGTAAGTGTTTCCCAAACGCACATCCACCCCCACTTCTTCATTTGTCATCCCACCCCATTGCCATCCCCATTACCATTCCTGCACACTTGGCACACACACGTACGGGCGCGGACGCTGTATGTGTGTGTGTGGTCCGCATATCTGTGTTTCAGTTTCCGTCAAATAATTACCCATGTATTCACCCACCCTTCCCTCAATGTCACTTTGCTTACTTTACCTACTTCTACTATACAAATCGATGTACAATTTCGTTTTCTTTCGTCGATGATTTAATGGAACGCAGGTCCTCAAGGTATAGAACGACTATTGATTTCTCACATTGTATCAATTTCGATTTTTATACAATTCACTTTAGCAGTTGTACAAATTTGAACAATACTTAATCATACAGTTGCCGCACTCGTACTCCACGAAGTGCAATAATTTGCGTTATTTCAAATGTAGAATGCACAGTAGCACACGAGCACACCACGAAAACAAACACAGGACCGCAGAGAGTGTACACAGGGACAGGTGCAGACTAGCGCAAGTGAAGTTAGAGGACCGCTCTTCAGGCAAGGCAACTCTTCCTGCCTGGACTGTGATCCACATTTGTGTGTGCTTTCTAAAGCCTTGGCTGCAGGTATATGGTGTTCCAAGAAGAGGTGTATCTTTTGAAAGAAAGAAACGAGGAAATGGAGACTGAATAGTAAACAGAATATTGTCCAAATATACGATCAGTCTTCCTTACTGCGACTCTATTGGATATACAAATAACTCGAGCACCTAGCTTCGTGATCGTTTTAAAATAAAGAGGTCTTCCGTGTGTACAAATTTCTACATTGAATTAAACTACGAACGGAAGGGTCATTCGTCTGGTCCACAGTCTGTGTATCTGTGAATTTTTCACGCGGTTTTGCCTCGATTTTCAGAAAACCGCTTGTGAAATGTTAAACTATTTTGCATTTTTCTTAGATATCCCGCCAATTTGAATAAAAATACTATAAGAATAAAATCGGCGGTGCCACAGATACCACTTCCCACCGAATTACAATTTTTGGGTGCCACAGAAATTTCTTTTGGTTGGTTTCAAACCTCTCTTTTGGTTTTTCATTCACCTCCCACACCCATTGACTTGCAAAATTAATTTTGGAAATGGATTGGTTGCTTCAACTGATTAAATGATTTATTTTGAAATTAGCGATTCAATAATTTTTTGCAAAATCAATCAAGTCTTTCATATTAATCAAAACCAACCACCTCAGGTGACGCCATCTATGTGACAGCCGACGGACTAAGGGCTGGCAAGTTATACTTTATGACTGGCGCGAAAATATTTTTAAATTTTGGATTTTATTTTTTAATTGTATGACTTAAAGTTTTAAGTTTTTAAAAAGGCATCATAAAACGTCAACTTATCTCAAGATGCAACCCTCAAACTAGATTTTCAAGAAAATGAAATCCCTCGAAGTTCTGTGGCACTGACGGATTTTTCGAGAGCTTTGAAAAACCAACCGAGGCGGAAATCTCTAAAGATTTCAAATTCTCGCCCAATGTTTTCAATGTGTCTTGGGCCCCAAGCCACACAGGCGCTCCCTGGATGGAAAAGCATTAATTTTGTGTGTAAAGAGGAAAACCCACCAAATTTTCCAGAGCTACGACCCATAGAGCGATATTGGGAAAGAAATTTAAGGAAGGAAAGTTAGAGAGGCGAAAACATAGATGAGATGAAGAAAACTGCAAGACCTAACGAAGGGAGTCAAACAAAAAATACACACTATTATAGGGCTTGACTTGTTTCCAAAATAGTTCCTTTATAATGTTTTTGATGTATTGATTAATAACTTTTCAATTACTAATGAAACAAAGTGTGAAGTTTCTTTTCGGTACATTCCTTATGTATGTCCAACTGACTGAACGTCTTGGCGAAATTGTTGAACAAACTTTCAACTTTAATCAGGACTATCAATACATTTTTTCGCTTTTTTTTTTGAGAATTTCCTTTGATAGCTCTCAGAGCGACACCTCTTTTTGGAACACTTTTTGCATTCCGCAGCAAAGAGAACTGGCTTTATTCTAGGGACATTTCATTGATAAGATTGAAAATAGCGGTAATTTAGTAATCGGTGATTTCTCTTCTGATCAACGGGTAACGACCACAGCTCACGCCTGCACGTGGCACAGCACAGGAGAAATGTAGTCCATTGAATATGCATGATCAAGAACAGAACCACATATCCACGGTTGGTAGAACACTCAACAGCGACATACGCCCAAAAAGAAAGCATATTCATCTCTCGAAATGAATGGCGCGCATACATAGTGCATAGATGATGATTTTTTATTCAGCTCACACAAGATTAAACCCAAAAATGATTGCTCAAAAACAAGACTTATTACAAATCATAACACCTGGTATTCGAAATCATAATTTTGGTTGTAAGGGCGATAGTTATCTGGCTAGTTGTGACCCCCATGTACTCTCACATACATATTTATTGTACATAACTACAATACTCACATGCTAGTAGAATACGGTAGCAACTTAACCAGCACTCTGTACTGATTCGGTAGGTATAGTTCGCTTACCTCTCGCAATGCCCGAGCGGGGGACGAGAGAGCTGGGCGAACTATATTCTATAGTCGGACACACAATTTAATAATCTTTGATTTGCATTTTACTACTTATGCTTGCTTGCTGCGGCTTCTTCTTCTTCTTGTTCTTCCTGTTTATTCTTCATCGAGTTTGAGTAGCTCAAGTAGTTTACTTTTAACTTTAAAATGGAATGTTTCGCTGCGCGCAAATTGCGTTGGCGAATTACTTATTGCTTTTTGCTATATAATGGCCACACTCTAGACCTGACCATAATGCGTGTATCTAGCTATTAATCTTCTCTCATCCCCGCCTGCTATGCACCACCCTGCTAGACGATGGCGGCCACCAAACGGAACGCTGGACTAACGTCAGCCGTCCCGCGGGCAACTCTAAACGACGAGGAACTGGTATGTAGAGGCAGCAGCAGCTCAGCAGCTAGGGCGATTCTCATCACTTTGACTTTGCTCGCAGAAAATGCACGTCTACAAAAAAGCGCTCCAGGCCTTGATTTACCCCATATCATCCACCACGCCGCACAACTTTGTGCTCTGGACGGCCACATCGCCCACGTATTGCTATGAGTGCGAGGGCCTGCTGTGGGGAATCGCTCGACAAGGCGTGCGCTGCACCGAGTGCGGCGTCAAGTGCCACGAGAAGTGCAAGGATCTGCTAAATGCCGACTGTCTGCAGCGTAAGCATGTCCCCTTCCAGCTCTGAACTTGCGCTCACCTTTTTCGCGAATGTTCGGCAGGTGCCGCCGAGAAGAGCTCAAAACATGGCGCCGAGGATAAGGCCAACTCCATCATCACCGCTATGAAGGAGCGGATGAAGCAACGCGAACGCGAGAAACCAGAAATCTTTGAGCTGATCAGGTAAGGTATCTGGGAATAGAGAGCCCCCTTTTGACTGGTGCGGATGAACACTCGTAGCTGGCCGGCGGGCGGGATTTGAAACCCCTCTTTGAAATCAATAGTTAAATAGAGTTGTACCGATACCCAACCCAAATCAATACCCCTACCGTCCGTATTTAGAGCCGTGTTCAGCATTGAGGAGAAGAGCCACACCGGCCATATGAAGGCTGTCAAGCAGAGCGTCCTGGATGGCACCAGCAAGTGGTCGGCCAAGATAGCAATCACAGGTTTGAGCTTTATTGCATCCTCTATGTATGTAACTAACTCGTCTGTTAATCGTCGTGGTTTTCAGTTTGAATTTTGTCTGTATGTATGTATGTTGGTGTATGTAATTACAATTTCCATTCGAATGACATATATCTATATATATATATATATACCGATACTCAGCCCACGCCGGGTGTGTGTGATTGTAATTGTCTAACTAATGATATGTTGACCAACATACTTGTATGTAACTTCTATGTATGCATGTACGAATGCCATTGTAATTGTATATACGAGGGTTGTCATCAAACTCCTGCGTCAACTTATTACCCTCTTGCAGCATGCCAGGCGAATGATCATGGCTTCCGGCTGTTCGCCCGAGTGCGCCTACCCACCAGCTTCAGTTGCTCAACGACAGCCCTCGTATATGCTTTCTCGATGTATAGATATATATATATATATAACCCATTGGACACATACAAATCAAATGAAAATCAGAATTAATAACAAGAACAAGAATGCTACAGTCTACACAGGAAGATTAAAGAAGTACGCCAGGATTAGTGGAACCATATGGTTAGTTAGTAAACTGAAATCCTTCCAAAATCAAGCCCCATGAAAGCCCTGCGTTCACGGGCTCATTGACAATAACCCTTGGCAAAAGTCTATTTTAGAGCCAATCCAGTTTTACAAATTGTTCCTAAAAATATTGGCAAAATGATCCCGAAATGTTACCGAAATAATATCAAATTTTTCCTAATTAGGCCAAAGTGAGCTTAAAACGTAATCTTAAGAGTCCGAAACGTTTCTAAATTGAGAACAAATGGTTGTCAACACATTTTATGACGGTGTCAATGAAAGTACTCGATTTTGCTCGATTTTTCTCAGTGTACGTTGAATATTGGAAGTGTTTGTCGCAGCATCAGAGAGCATTCTCAGCAACGACCCCCCTAGCCCGGAATATGGTACTAACGAGCGCCCCCGCCTGGCCAATACAAACTCATCAATTAATGTTAAGATTTTCAATGATTTCTATAGAGCTCTTACCGTATCATCTATCAATTTAAGGATGACATTCGGTGTGGATCCAGACACACACATAGATTCATTAGAACAGGCTGAGCACGCAACTGTTGAGGGAACATCTAAATGGTCATGCAAACTAACAATTACAGGTACACCGACAACGCCAAGATTTGCTTATGATTTGATCTTTGATTTCCGCTTAGTCTTCATAGTTTCACCCCATTGCCAACTGTTTAACTGTTTCAACTCTGTGTGTCCACGAAACTCACGAAAACTGTAAAAAGTAAAACCATCGAATCCGCTCCCCCCCCCCCCATCCATTCCGTCCGTTTCAGAATTTGCCCCAAATGGAAATCCAAAGTGCTCACATCATATTTGAATCCAAGTTTCCCCTTGCCATTGCAAGTGGAGTAGACCGTTAACCTAGCTTCTAGTTTTTGCTAGCTTTTCCCTGGCCTGCCATTTGTAAATATCCGTTAGACGCCCCCGCTACTCATTCTCCGTTCAGTATTCAACTATTCAACTTCTGCACTGTGCATACCACCACCTGCCACTACCACCCTTCCACACTTTCAGCTCTTATACAAATGGTTTCTATGCATCCCTTTCAGATGTTTCTTACATAGTTACGTTTATACCAATCGACGAAGGGGTCGAGGATCGAATTGGGCGGGGAAGCATTGGCTTCGAGCTGCAGTTCAAATTCTTTTTATGTGTGTTCCCGCTTGGATCAGTAGAGCGGTTGCTTTTAAGTTCACTTGACCAATTGAAGTTGAAGGCCACCGCCTGCGCTCCACTCTCTCTATCTCCCACTACTACTACTCTTGTATTCGGAAGTAGCCATCCCCAATTATCCAACTACTATCCCCCCGATTAACCCCATCAACAAGTATTTTTATTGTCCTACTTCAGATGGCCTTGGGTCTCCCTAGAACGAATGTACATCTTTATATCTTCTGTCCCACACTCACACACACACCCTAACACACACACGCACAGGAACACGTGTAAATGTATTTAACAACCTTTTTAACACAAACAACGATATTGTTACTGTTGGCCATACTTTTTACTTGCACGAAGCCTGCCTAACTCTTAATCGATTTATCTGTCTTATCTCCTATGTATGTACGTATTTGTAATATCTATCTATATCTATCCAAACTGGGCTTTAAAATCCTGTACACCTCTACCTGCACCGATACATTAAATGAAACGCTATTCTCGACATGCCAATACGTTGTGGGATCCGGCAAGATTGCTGGAAAGCATGTCCGTCTGTCCGGTTGAATCACTGCATCGCATACCTGCTAAATAAAGATCCAACGGAAAAGAACTGCTGTATTCAAACCACTATTCAAAGTATTGTCCAAGGTCGGATGATAGGCCGAATGCTTTGATTGCGGCCGGTTCTTCTCAGTTCCTTCGGTAGGAATCTTCAGTAATGGTTGGATCAGGTTCAGGTAACAACGACTACCAATTTTGAAGCATTACGATGATAGCAATTAACAATCGTCCGCAGCACGATGTAAAAGTAGAAGAAAGGAAATCGCGATTTCGAAAAGCACTTCCGGTTTAATTATGCTTAAAAGATTGAGATTTGAGGTGGTAAAAGATAGCTATGCAGAAAATCACTAAGAATTCAAACTGGTTCATGGAGGTTGATTCTTAAGTCTGAAGAAGCATTTGAATTTCTTTTAAATATTAATTTAGTCAAGTTTCGGAAATATCTTGGAGAGCAGGAATGCTCTAACTTCGTATGGGTTCCGTTCGGTTACGGTTGCCGACAAGTCAAGGCAGACATTTCATTCATTCAAATTTGTTATCCAGAAGCAATTCCCCCATTTTAAAGTTGCACATGATAAGATTTCATTAAATCACTCATTTCAGTCTCTTTGATCAAGAAGAAAATTCCCAACATTCCTACGATGAACATTATAAATTATATAGTATGCGTTCACAAAAAGTGATTAAGTGATTCCTTTTGTACCATAGATAATACAATTTCAAACAAAATCGAAAAATTTCAATTTTAAAGGACGCTACGAGGCCACAAAGTCTTAACTAAAAATTACCCATACGTACGTATGGTTTTTTTTACGTACGTTGCTATAAAATTTCAACAATGAAATCTGTACTTCCTACGGCGGGCTGTCAATTTGAAGAATTTGTCAAATTATCTCGACTTTGGCAAAAATTGACCAAAATTGGAAAACGAATGTCCCGTATGGTTGGTTGGCCCTTTAATTCCGGTTCTGACTAGTCAGACAGGCAGCCTTGTAAAAGGGCTATTCTTTTATTTAACATGAGGGCCCGAAGGTTAACAGTAAAAGCAGCCGTGATAAGTATTATATAAGACGCATGGTCCACAAAATAGTTGTCTAGAAGTCCATCAAATTATGAAATGGCATATCAGCCATAACTAAGATTTCCCCGGGATACCGAAAAGTAACTCCGACACAGGAGAGGCCGATACCGGTTAGCATTGAGATGCTTTGTATGGGTGAAGTCCCATAAAAAAAGTTTGAGTAAGTCAACACTTGTTAGACTTCAGCAAAGTTCTCCAAATAACTTTTCTTTTGAATCCATTTTTTAAAATGTGTGCCCAATTCTTAAAGGTAGCTTCTAGAATTTCGAAACATGAAATCAAAGTTTTTTTGTGTTAGTTTATTCATCCAATTGTGTGAATAAATTTATAACTAAAGTATCATCCCCTATTATTTGCCATCCATAGCTTAAATCAGAGTAAAGTAAAGAGTTGGAGGTACGAAAACATTTTG
Source organism: Lordiphosa stackelbergi (assembly GCA_018904235.1). Classification (NCBI taxonomy): domain Eukaryota; kingdom Metazoa; phylum Arthropoda; class Insecta; order Diptera; family Drosophilidae; genus Lordiphosa; species Lordiphosa stackelbergi. The sequence goes on from JAEIFU010000442.1 coordinate 114,315, forward strand.
CGTGAATTCAACGCCAACTACAGGCCACACTGCGTATGAATAATATCAAAATCTTTGGAGCCTCTTAGCTTTTAAATTTATTCTTTTTCCACTTTCCACTACACCGTAAACTTACGAATCATACAAAACAAAGGAAATCTATAGAACACCTGCCAGTGGAAGTGCCAGTTGACTGTAGCCATATATGTTCAGAGAAATCTGTCATGTACTAGACTGAGTCTGAGGCCGGGTGTGGCGCAGCGGTTAGTGTGTCGGCCTGTTGTGCGGAAGGGGTGTGTTCAATTCCGCCTCGGACCATCTAATAGAAAGTTTTTTTCTTTCTTAAGAAATAAAGCTTTTACACATACGGTCCCCTTCACCAGCTATTGGCGCCAGCTTTGAAGAAACTAGACTTGAAAAAGCTTCTTAAAACTTTGCCCTTATGACGGCGTTAAACTGTAGATCCCTTTCTCTCACACACCCAGAGATTGAGAGAAGCTTGGCTTAGCCCTTTGGGGCTGTAAAGCCAATTTTACATTGACCATCCTCAGTCTGATTAGAATGCCCAAACCATATGTCCGGAAACAGTAGTTTGAAAGAAATAAATCAGCGAAAACAATGCAAAACATTCGCATAGTTTATTATTTTCCTAATACAATTTAGGCGCCTTACATCAGCTAACTCGTCCTAAGCGAACCGAACTCATTTGCGGTTTTCGGAAAAGATTCTACTACGTGAGGTGGTATTTATATATCGGAAATAGCAAAAGATAACCAACATTTTTAAATGAAAATTTATGCACTTTTGCATTCGCTTACCACTCCTACCGAGACACCTCAAAAACATGGGTTTCAAACACATCAACTGCTTCGTAGGGCGTACAAAAACGTTCACCACGCAGTTTATTTTAAATGTTTGGGAATAAATAGAAATTATTGGGTGCTGTAACGTGATGTGTGAGAGAGCTCGCATTGTCATGATGGAGAATGATTCGTCTTCGGCGGTTGGTTTTGCGAATTTCTCCAATGACTTCCGTTATAAAAATCGACTTCCGTTATAAAAATCGACGTGTACCACTCAGAATTGACCGCCCTACATCTACATGGCTCAAGCGTAACAGCGTCCATATGACCCATTCGGCCGAAGAAACGGTCGACCACTTGCTTCGCAATGCTTCGTGCGCGAACCAATTGGAAAACGCGCACGGGCCATTGCTGTTTTGTTTCCGGCTCATCGCCACCTGTGACGATCTAATAAATGTCTCTTTAAGCACCGCAATCGTACATTTTCAGCATTTCTTTGCACCAATTCACACGATCCAATTTTGGAGCGATTGTCAAATTATGAGGAATCTAGCACGAACAAACCTTTTTTCGGCAAGGTGTTTATGCTAATTCTTACATATGCTGGTGGAACTAATGTTTAGGGATGGCTCAATCTCGCGGTATGTCACATGACGATCTTGCACTATCAGTTCACGATTTTTGACGACCTTGACGGAACTACGACCATGATTTAATTCTCTATACCAGCGATTTACATTTGTTTTTGATGGTGCTTTATCGCCATAGAAAGAACTGAGTTCATCGACACACGTCGAAAGTTGTGAAACATTCCAAATTGATTTTTCAACTCACTGTAAACAACACAAATAGCACATCAAAACGTTGTAAGGCCATCTATGCTTAAAAAATGTCAAACTTGTATTTGGTATTACCAGATTTTACCTATTGACGTTAGTTCCCGACACATAAATATTACCACACGTAAAAGAACAGCTCGTGTCTAGCAGACAAATCAAAAGAAATGATGGAAAGTCAATGTTCTGATCTGAATGTCATCTAAAATTCTGCAGGGATTCGATGCCGTGGCTTACTGCACTGTTTTGGTTGGAGTCTTGGTTCATACATTCTTCACTGGTTCATACGAACATACATTACTCCACGTTCTTTTCCCACGGTTTCCAAGTTATGACTTGTGTTCTATATCCTTCTTGAAGTCGTAATATGCCTAACATAATTAACAATAAACAATTGCACCGATTATCTGATCTTGCTTGTTCTTGATGCAAGAACATTAGAATGATAAGAAGGTAGCGCAATCGGAAGTGCCTTTCGCATGCGCGAGAAAAAATATCGAACCCCAGGACTGAAAGCCCATTTGCACTTTTGGCAGTCATCTATAGAAGTTACGCGATATACATTCCTTCGGAATGCGTCATCTTCCATATTTCCATCGTTAATGGCGACTTTTTTATTTGGTTGCCAATAGTTTTGCTATTGCTCCGTTTTGCGTGATTAGATTCAGTGCCGCAAAAAACTCAAGCGAGCCGAGTGCTTGCCAAGAGAGCAAATAGGGTTTCGGTCGCTGGCCGGCGGCCGATAAATTAGGATAGAGCTAGCTTGCGTCGCTTTATTTTTGCACACTCTCTCCTTGGCTTCGCCAGTTGACAATCGCTGGAGTGGGGTGAATTTGCAGGCGTGTTTTTTGATGCCATTCGGCGTAGTCGAAGTTAGCCCAAGGCTTGGGTCCTTTTTATTTTCATTGAGTTTTTATTTCGCATACTTTTTAATAGGCTGGAGCACTCTCTTCCTGATCGGATCGCGCCTCTTCTCAAACCGACCATCTCCCTCGGGGCATACACGCTCTCCGGCCCGGCCAGACGGTTGCGCCTACTCACACACCTTTCCTTTCAATTTCTTCTGTTATCTGTTCTCTGTTTGCTATGTATATGTACATGTGTACGACTAAATATGTGATTGTGATCCGCCATTTTTACACGATATGCCCGATAAGTCACCCACCACTTGCCACTTAATTTACGCATAGCAACCTGATGTACATATACGTGTATATACTTATATATATTTATATAAATTACCGAATGTATGTATGTATGTACATTTATGTGACCACAGAGAGTGGTAGTTGGCAGTGTCCGAGCTGCGAATTGCCAACTGAATCCAAAGATCAATTAATCCAGAAACTTCCGTTTTTTCTCTTCTTCTTTCTCCCTTGAAAATCAAAACTGAACAAACGAACAAAAAATGAAAACCAATTGGAAATGTATATTTGCACTTACAAATCTAAAAACGGTTCTCTTCGTTTCAAACCCACAATCAAAATTGAAACACGCACCCGAAACCCCATCCCCCATCTCCCATCACCCCCACACACACACACACACACACGCACACACCGATTGTTTGCCCTCTGATCATGCTTTTTATTCACACACCAAAAAACAAAACACAACCATCTAAATGCAATTCTTGTGTGATCCCCGATCCCCGTCCCCGCACAATCACCAATTGGATTGAACGACACGAATATGATGGGGCCCTGGTGTTGAAACGAATGAATGGCCGAAAAACAAATACTAAAATATCTGACGATCCGATGCGCTGTACAGTGATTTGTGCTCAAGGCCTGATAGCGAAGGATAAAAGCGGTACCAGTGATCCCTATGTGACGGTGCAAGTTAGCAAGGTGAAAAAACGAACGCGCACAATGCCGCAGGAGCTAAACCCTGTGTGGAACGAGAAGTTTCACTTGTGAGTATTTGCCACGTTTCTCTCGCATTCTTTGTGTTTCTTTCTAAATGTGCCATGTACCGGTCCACACTGTATCTCTCTAACTGTATCTTAACTCTACACCTAGTATTGTATACTAATCAGCAACGCACTCTCCGGCCATGCCCATGCCCCCTCTTACCGTTTAACTCTATTTTCCAAATTTCCATCGAGTACTTTCCTATCGCCATTGCAGTTGTAAATCGTTCCCCAGACCTTTCGCTTACGGACGCACTTTGGGCGAGACATCGTTTCCCTGGTGCATGTATCACCTGACTTCAATATCCTCTCTTCGCACTGTTTCTCTTTCGGTTCGAAAGTCCCTCTTAGTAATCACTCCAGTTCCAGTTCGAGCTCCATCGCACTCCATGCACCGACAAAAGAGTCAAGCACTAAATATGCATAGCATAAATGTCTGTCATAGTACATGGGTTGATCAATAAGTAATCAAGGTGCAAAAGAAAATTCATTTCGTCCATGCCGGAATAGATTGGCTGCACGTCCTGCAAATGTATGTAACAATCTCCGATCTCAAAGGATAATATGAAATGTCGCTGTCCGTCCGTCTGGTATTTGTTTGAACCCCCATATTAAGTATCAAAGTACTCGCTCGCCCTGTATTCATTGATACATAAGGGTGGTTCAATATAGTTCTCAATCAAGGATATAGCGAGCACGTAATCAGACAATTTTGAGAAGACTAGCCCAAGAAATCAAGGGTCGAGACCTTAATAACATTGAAAACCCTAAATATATCATTATACATCACCGATTGTGGACTTGTTTAAAAGTAAATTTGGTAGTATTTCCATGGAAAGGTGCACCAAAAACCGAATTTATCTATTCCTTTTTTGTAGCAAAGTTATATTATGTATATCAACATAAGTTCCTGAATCAAAAGCAGAGATCTGCACGGGTGCACCGCAACTACAAGTGTCCGCAGTCGTACTTGATATTCTTCACACTCGAGTGTCTCCAACCACTGCACACTGGGCCAGCGGGTCGAAATTTTGGCCAAAAGTCCAAATTTTTTGTTTGGAGAACTGGATAAAACGACTGTCGAATATGATTTCGAATACATATAGCTTTTTCTGGAAAAATTTGGAACCTTTTTACAAAATAGTTTTCGAATGGCAACCATTCAAAGATGATTTTTCTTAAAATTTATGCAAAAATAAAACAAATAATAGTCCAAGCAACGGCTGCCGCAATTTGATTTCTCATTTTCGACTACGGACTAGATTGCCATAAACAATATAAAGCAGTTTTTATTCGTAAGATTGCCCAAAAGTACGTCTCTTAATTTGCTTGCAATATTGCTTATTCAGCGGTCTCTAGAGATTTTCGTATAATCGATTGCACTTCGAACTAAACGGGAACTACTTTATTTGCAAAGTGCCAAGAATCAGACCGCCTACTAGATTATTTGGAAGGAAAACCGTACGCATCAAATCTACTTGGCTTTGAGCAGGCGATTTCAAATCGCTCAACCTTTGTCATCTAATCTAGTAACCGGGCATATTTGAGCCCCTTAACATATAAAAAACAGCTTTAATATCAAATGCTGACGTTTATACGAAAATCTCCAGAGATTTCTGTGACACACCCGATTATTTTATTTGAATAATGTACTACAGCGCTTTTGCGCGGTTTTGCTTTAAATTTTCATAAAATCGCATTTAAAATTATAAAATACAGGCACTCTTGCAGATCTCTGATCAAAAGTTTTATTATACCCTTGGAGAGGGTATATTAAAATTGGATGTTTGTAACGCATAGAAGGAAGCATCTCCGACCACATAAAGTATATATATTCTTCATTAGCATGGCGAGCTGAGTTGATATAGCCATGTCCGTCTGTCCGTCCGTCCGTCCGTCCGTCTGTTTCTATGCTATCTTAACCAAACATTGCACGAAGTCGTTTGGTACAAATACGCTGCACATTTGTCGGAACTGGCCGGTAGTAGTTTAAGTAAGAAAAACTTTTTTGTTTTCAATGGTAGCGTCTTTATACTTTCCAGTTATGAAAATTATCTATTTCAACACAATTTTAGAGAGTTGGATCAAAATCGGATGAATATATCATATAGCTGCCATATAACAAACTGGCAGGTGTATATCATGCACCAATGGTATTTAAAAGTTCGGTCGAGCCGATTTTAGTTTCCTTCTATTTTTTATACTTTGTACCAAAGGTACATAGAGTATATTAAGTTTGTGCAATACTATGTAATAGGGAGAAGGAATCACGCAGAACAAACAGATCTCTGAGATGGTAAGAGATATAGGTTTGACATGTATGGGACAAATGCTTCTTATACTTGCAGGCAGATCAAAGTTTTCAATTTTTGCTACGCCCCTTTCCGCCCCCGCAATTCATTCAGCAAAGAGAAAGAGATACTTAGAAATGAGCGCAGCAGCAGCGCTGCATTCAGCTCCTACTCTAGGTACAGAGTATAAAATAGTCGGGCTTGACCGCAAAACGATACGTATATAAATTTATTAAAACCGATAGAAGTACAGTTTTAGAGAAAGGCTTGTCGCGTATGAGTCGAATATGAAAAATAGCAACATTTATTTTTGAGCGAATCCCATAAAAATATGTAACTAAACCTTATTGCAGATCGTATTTAAGCTAGTTGCGTTAAAAAACTCCTACGCATTCCGCAGAGTTTTGCTTTTTTGTTGAAGCAGACAAAACGCGTCGTATTCTGTCACGTTGTGTATGCCCCTTTGTCTGACTGTATCTTGGGACCTTACTGTCTACTACTCTCAGCTTTTACATTAAATAAAGCGCTGCTAAGGTGGTATCCAAAAACCAAAATGTTTCTTAATAAGGGCTAAAGAATTCGTACGATTGTCACGTTCGCAGCCATGGAAATGTCCATATTTTTCTTTGCTTCTAATGATATTCGATGACAGAAAAGCTTAGAGCGATGGAGAAATAAAGAAATCCCAATCCACCAATATATCAATATGATTGACTAAGACGAAGAAGAAGATCGGATTTGGAAAGAGTTGCGATTCCCAAAAACCGCTTAAAGAATTCGGCTAATGCGAAGATACGCCAAACCCGCAGTTTTAAAAACAGATGTCGGCTACAACTACTCAGTATAGTTGCAAAGTATCGCTAAAAGCACTCGGAAACAATAACACAGGCCAACAGCCATTTTGGTCTAGCCTTCTCGACGACAAATTCTGATCCAGTTTTGTGCACCGATTCCAAAACTGGTCTCGCTTTTTCTCCATCAGCTCTTGTTTTCAAGATATCGCGGAAAATCTATTTTGCAGTATTTTTGGCTTTTAAAAAATTATGGAGGTTACACCGAGCAAAAACATCTGTATTTATGTGCTCTATGCGAATGTATACATATTAATGCAGCCTAAAAAAATCATGGGAGCAGCATCAGCAAACCCAAAAGCGCCTAAATTGGCCTTTAAAGCGTAATTCTCATCAGATTATAGCAAATTTTTCAAACTTATTCGTCGTGTACCAGACATTTGGAGTGGTTGGATTTTAATTAAAACCACTTTAGCATGTAGCCCAATGGTTCTTCTAATTTCAATTTCAAATTTTGTTGCATTTAAATCTTCTCGATGGACAAAGTTACAGGCGGCTAATCCCAAAAAAAATAAATTAAAATTTATAGAAGGATAAATAGATTGATACACAAAATGTGTATAGGAAATATTAAAAGACTCCATGACCTTACATTAATTGTCAAGCAAGTGCACAAAAACATTCAATCAGTATTAGATTCAAACAATTTTCCCCAAAATTCATATTTACTTAATATCGAACAACTTCGCGTGAATGATATTAAAATTTTTTGAATTGGGCTGCAACCGTTCGGTTTGTAGAAGAATAACCCATATGTAATATCGTAGGTCCACATAGCAAATCTTCGCTCGTTTTACTCTTAAATTGTAAGTTTACTCTTAATTGTAATTGTATGAAAGGTATTCATCTTTGTGTGTTGTAGAGTATTTGATTAAACTAAAACGAGAAAGGCAAAGCTAACTTCGTCTGTACCGAAGTTTTGATACACTTGAAATAGCTTGTCACAACGGTTAGCGACTTCGACCAAACTTCGCCAAATCACCTTAAAAACATTCAATATTACCCATGACTGCGTTTGAGAGCGATAATATTGAGAACAAACCAGTTTTTCTCACTAAAAACCATTTTTCGAACGAACATTTGTATGGCAGCTACAAGAAGTAGTCATCCGATCCGGTCGGTTCCGACATATTAGCAGCGTGCAGTAAAAAGAAGACTGTGCAAAGTTTCAGCTCGATAGCTCCAAAACTGAGGGACTAGTTCGCGTAGAAACAGACAGACGGACAGACGGACGGACGGACAGACGGACGGACAAAGCTTAATCGACTCAGCTCGTCATGCTGATCAAGAATATATATATTTTATGTGGTCGGAGATGATTCCTTCTATGCGTTGAAAACTTCTGGGCAAAATTATAATAAACTTTTCAAGTGTATAAAAATAGAGGAAAGCTAACTTCGGCTCGACCGAAGTTAATATACCCTTGGAGCATGATATATGCTGTCAGTTTGTTATAAAGCTATACGATATATTCATCCGATTTTGGTTAAATTGTCCAAAATTGTGCTGAATCAGATAGCATTCATATATGGAAAGTATACCGACGCTACCATTAAAACCAAAAAAGTTTTTCTCACTAGAGCTACTTTTTGGACCGATCGTTCCTATGGCAGCTATTTGCTATAGTCATCCGATTTGAATCAAACTTGACAGAATTGTGTGGTAGTATAAATTATTGATCTATACAAAGTTTCGGAGCGATAACATTGAAAACAAAAACGTTTTTCTCACTAAGACATTTTTCAGACCTATCTTTTGTATGGCAGCTATTCTAAATAGTTGTCCGATTTTGATAAATCTCGGTGAAATTATGTGCAATCATAGAGAACTTATAAATACGAGGTTTGGGAGCGATAGCATTAAAAACAAAAAAGTTTTTCTCACTAGAACTACTTTTTGGACCGATCGTTCCTATGGCAGCTACATGCTATAGTCATCCGATCCGGCCGGTTCCGACAAATGTGCAGCGTATTTTTACCAAAAGACTTCGTGCAAAGTTTGGTTACGATAGCTTTAAAACTGACGGAGGAGATAGCATAGAAACAGACGGACGGACAGACGGACAGACGGACATGGCTATATCAACTCAGCTCGTCATGCTGATCAAGAATATATATACTTTATGTGGTCGGAGATGCTTCCTTCTTTGCTTTACAAACATCCGGACAATTTTAATATACCCTCTCCAAGGGTATTAATAGTTGCACTGCAGCGTGAATGTTGCGACTTTTGCGATTGACCATTCAGCCTACAAATTTCCTTTGAAAAAAATTCTTGCAGATTCGACTTTCACAGTTTTTCCGAAGCTGCGACTAGTGTGAATAGAGTATTAAAAGCCGACTAGTATCAAATGCGTCACGACAAAAATCGGTATGGTGACACGGCAGTTATTATAGACGGAAGAAAAACTTTAAATGTAGAATCCTCTCTTAGGTTAAGATAACACTGGTTTAACGTATTTAATTTTAGTGTTTAAGTTTTTTCTGTTGGTAAAAGACTCCGTTTTATTTCGAAAATCAATCAATATGCCAAAGCTTACCTTCGTTGTTTGTGATTTCTAATGATGACGAATTTAATTTTAAGCAGGTCCACAATCGATGACATATTATCAGATGGGTTTTGAAATAGAATTTTTGTTTTCAAATTACACGGGCACGTTTTTTATTTTGGACCAATGTTTTCCTGGGCCCAAATTCTAAGAACTGTCCCTAGATTACGTTTGCGCAATACTCATGGTTTGATTTGTTTCAAGCCGACCTTGCATCTCCCACTAAGTAACGAGCACGGTGAAGTCGGGCACCGCCGACTTTAACTTGCGCTCACGTCAGCCTTAGTCCGCTCTTAGCCATCGGAGACCGAAGAAGTCACTCGGCCATTCCCATCAAATGCATCAGAGAGAGACAGTAATATTTTTCTGTCCTCTCCATTTAGCCAGCTCTGGCTTACACATTAAAGTTTGCTTCGTTGAGCTCCTTCGATTTCGTTTTGAAGCATTTTCTAAATTTCGTGCACATTTACATAATGAAGTTGGACTCGTAAAGTTTTGGTTGAAGATATCTGACAAGAATTATCATTAAAAAAGACCCGAAATCAACCCTGCATCGGATCTATCGGAAACTATCGATATACTTTATAAAGCTTGGCCTGCATACTTCTGCCCTACAAATGGAAATTTAACGAAGCGTGTAAATGCGGACTTACAGCCAGGAGATTGTGGAGTCGGTCGATTTGGTCCCTTGCTATGTTAAAGGCTTACTTATTGATCATGACCGTGGAGCATGAAGCATGCAATAAATTGACATTAAATTGCTTAGCAATTCGGTCAATACCAAGATGGTCTGCTCACACATTAATGAGTACTTCAGGGAAGTAGAGGAGTAGCCTCTCATGCTTCCATAAGCGGGCCCAGTGTGAGCCTTGAGCGCTGTCCCAACGATGCATTGTCAAAATGTGTGATTGGCGTCGGTCGTTCTATAAGGTTTCTAGCTTGCAAATTATATTCTACGAAATTGCCGTCTGAGACCTACGAGTACCCGTCTCAACAACTACTAATAGCTCTTCTGGTTGGGGTTTTGCTTTTGCTCTGATGCACATGTACATATGCATATGCATGGATTTTGTGTTCGTAGATACATTTTCGTGTTTGTTTTTAACCCTTATGTGTACTTATATATATAAATATATGCTCGCTGATGCGCTAATATATCCAGCGAGTGCCATAACTCTTCGGATCGCATCAAGGTTCGAGTGTGGGATGAGGACAATGACCTCAAGTCAAAACTACGGCAGAAATTGACTCGAGAGTCGGACGACTTCTTGGGACAGACAATAATCGAAGTTCGTACGCTTTCCGGCGAAATGGATGTGTGGTACAATCTGGAGAAGCGCACCGATAAGTCAGCAGTGTCGGGGGCGATACGTCTGCACATTTCCGTAGAAATAAAGGGCGAGGAGAAGGTCGCACCCTACCACGTGCAGTACACGTGCCTGCATGAGAATCTGTTTCACTATCTGTGCGAGGAGAACACCGGCATGGTAAGCTCCAAGACTTCACACACTCCCCAGAGTGTTTGACATCTTTCTGGTGTTGTGCCCCTGCAGGTCAAGTTGCCCACTCAGCGAGGTGACGACGCGTGGAAGCTGTACTTTGACGAAATCCCGGAGGAAATTGTCGACGAGTTCTCGATGCGGTACGGCATCGAAAACATTTACCAGGCAATGACGCACTTCCATTGCCTCTCGGCCAAGTACCTGTGCCCGGGAGTGCCCGCAGTGATGAGCACACTGCTGGCGAACATCAACGCGTATTACGCGCACACCACCGCCTCGTCGGCGGTTTCAGCCAGTGACCGTTTTGCCGCCAGCAATTTTGGTGTACGATCTTAATTCCCATGTTTTGGTTCAATTAACGAGGCTTGAACTTCTCTTGCAGAAAGAAAAATTCGTCAAGTTGTTGGACCAGCTGCACAACTCGCTCAGAATCGATCTGTCCATGTACAGAAACAACTTTCCCGCATCGAGCCCGGAGAAGCTGATGGATCTCAAGTCGACGGTCGATCTACTGACCAGCATCACATTTTTCCGCATGAAGGTGAGCGAGGCGCTGATGCAGTGGTTGGCATTGCTAAAGCACAATCTTATCCAAGGTACAAGAACTGTCGAGTCCGCCCCGAGCGAGCACTGTGGTCAAGGATTGTGTGAAGGCCTGCCTGCGATCCACCTATCAATTCCTGTTCGAGAACTGCTACGAGCTCTACAACCGAGAGTTTCAGGTGAAGCTTGAGCTGAAGATGTGCACAAGTGGGATTAACCAAGTCGTTGATTTATTTATAACCAGGTGGATCCCAACGAAGCGAAGCGTGCGCCGGACGATCATGAGCCGAAGCTAGATAGCGTCGACTTCTGGCATAAGCTAATCGCATTGATTGTGTCCGTCATCGATGAGGATAAAAACAGCTATGGCACCGTGCTGAATCAATTTCCCCAAGAGTTAAATATCGGTCAAGTACGTAATCCGTGCGGGAGGGTGGAGGCCATGGGTTGGCTTGGGATTTTTTTTGGGCTCATTTTGAGATGCTGGCAAGGTTTTTCGGAAGCGCTTTCCTATACCTTAAAGACAGCTTGTGGTCAACGCCGCCCCTATGGTCTTATGAGACTCGTCAAATATTCCCATTCTCTGCACTCTAACCTTAAGTTCCTTTGTGCTTGACTCTTGTGTAGCTATCGGCAGCCTCCATGTGGCACCTCTTCGCTGTGGACATGAAGTATGCGCTGGAGGAGCACGAGCAACATCGTCTCTGCAAGTCGTCGGCCTACATGAACTTGCACTTTCGGGTCAAGTGGCTGTACAGCAACTATGTCAAAGAGGTGCCGCCGTATAAGGGCGCTGTCCCCGACTATCCAGCCTGGTTCGAGCCCTTCGTAATGCAGTGGCTGAATGAAAACGACGATGTATCGCTGGAGTATTTACACGGCGCGTTTAATCGCGACAAAAAAGATGGGGTAAGCAATATTCTCAGGCCGCAGAAGGAGCAGAGAAAACCCCGATGGGGTGTGGTCATGGTGGAATTAACAAGGTGAAGCCGTCAGCTTCTGCTGACGGTCAGTAGATGTATGCCTGTGATATAGAAGAAAGTTTGTCTCTGCTTGTGTGTTGTCGCTCGCTTCTAGTATCCACAACGCACTGACCCTTTGGCCCTACAAAAACAGAGGGCGCTTTCTCGCTCGGCTTCACCTTATTAATTCCTCCATTATACACCATCTTTGGATTGTTGTTGCGAGCAAACGGAAGATAGAACGTAAAAGTGATGCCTCAGTTGACCTCACCTTAAAGAATTGCACAAGGGCCAGTCGGTGAGAGAAGCATCCATCTTGCATCCATTACTCACCCGTTGCTTTCTCTCATTTCCATTCTCTACCCCATTTCCACATCAGTTCACTAAAAGCAGCGAGCATGCCCTCTTCTCGAATTCGGTTGTCGACGTTTTCACACAATTGACGCAATGTTTCGATGTTGTTAGCAAACTCGAGTGTCCTGATCCAGAAATATGGAAACGTTACATGAGGCGTTTTGCTAAGACTATCGTAAAAGTGCTAATAGCCTATGCTGATATTGTGAAAATGGAATTCCCAGAGCATATGAGGGACGAGCGAATCGTAAGTATCTCTGGTACGCGATCTGAGCTCGCTTGGCCGGGAAGCAGCTCAGAACGTCACTATTCCCCGATCGGCGTCCTGGTCATTGAACATGTGTAATGTATATATAGGCCTGCATACTAATGAACAATATCCAGCAATTGCGAGTGCAGCTGGAGAAAATGTTTGAGTCCATGGGCGGGGACAAGCTGGAGGAGGACGCCGCCAACATTCTAAAGGAGCTGCAGCAGAATCTGAACTCAGCGCTGGATGACTTGGCTTCTCAATTTGCCATTAGGTAAGGGTGCGGCGACTGGCGAGTGCGCTTAATAAGATGGGTTGCCGTTTGAATTTTAGTCTGGAGCCTCGCATCACACAGTCAGTGCGGGAGCTGGGCGACATGCTGCTGTCCATCAAGGGGGGGAGCGGCAATTTGGCTGCCGGTAATCAAGCCGCTCAGCGAAACGCCGTGGCTGTTGAGGCTGACGAAGTGTTGAGGCCCCTAATGGACCTGCTCGACGGCTCCCTGACCTTGTACGCCCAGTCCTGCGAGAAGACGGTGCTGAAGCGCTTGTTAAAGGAACTGTGGAAGATTGTGATGCGGATTTTGGAGAAAACCATTGTTTTGCCACCAATGACTGATAAGACTGTACGTACCCTGGCCCAAACCTATGCCCCATTTCTTTATATCCACCCATCTACCACCTACCTATCTGTCAGATGATGTTCAAACACCTGACCGACAATGCCAAGAATCTGGCCTCGAATGCCAAAATTGAGGACATGGGCCGACTGTTCAAGTCCCACATGGCTGGCAAGCAGGACGTTAAAAGTGCGCTTAGCGGCGTTATGGACATATCAAAGGAGGTGGAGAAGAACCTGTCGCCCAAACAATGTGCCGTACTCGATGTTGCCTTAGATACAATCAAACAATACTTCCATGCCGGTGGCAATGGACTGAAAAAGACTTTTCTGGAGAAATCGTCGGAGCTGCAGAGTCTGCGCTACGCACTGAGCCTGTACACCCAGATGACCGACACGCTGATCAAGACCTTCATCTCCAGTCAGGTGCATGAGGGTGAGTGTTTGCCAATACCACGAGTTGGATGTCACGCCGTAACTGTCCTCTCGATCCCAGTCGATCCCGAGAACGCAGAAGAAAGTGTGGGCGAGATATCTGTGCAAATTGACTTGTTCTCCCATCCCGGCACTGGCGAGCACAAGGTGAATGTGAAAGGTAAGTGGCAGTATGTTGAGTGAAGTTATTCGAGTCCAAGCGGCAGCTTTTCTATCCTTACAGTCGTGGCTGCGAACGATCTTAAGTGGCAAATACCTTCGGGCATGTTTCGGCCGTTCGTCGAAATCAATCTGATTGGACCACATCTGCAGGACAAGAAGCGGAAATTCGCAACCAAATCAAAATCGAACAATTGGTCGCCCAAGTACAACGAGTCATTCAGCTTGTAAGTCTAATTAGGGCGTTCCAAGTGGAAAAGAGTACCAAGAGCAGTCTTAAGTCATAAGCTCCAAACACTGAAGCTAAAAATGAGAGGAATAAATACTCACCGTTCTCTACCAAAGGTGCACAGAGTATATTAAGATTGTGCAAAAGTACGTACCCTATAAAGTATATATATTCTCGATCAGCATCAACAGCCGAGTCAATATAGCCATGTCCGTATGAACGAAGAGATCACAGAGATGGCAATAGATAGAGGTTTGACATGCATGGAACATAAGCTTCTTATACTTGCAGGCAGAAAAAGTTTATTTTGCATTTTTTCCAAATCGTCATATCTTCCACAGTTTTATTTATGGATGCTTCGTACCTTCTACGCATAGTATTATATATTGATCCGCCAAAGGAATGGTTGAGATCGGATGAACGATAGTCAGGTTATAAGGAAAACAAACAATTATGATGGGTAGAACTGGCCGCAACGGCGATGGATTTCTAATTTAAATTAATCAGATATATAAACAAACTTTGGGGGTACAAAGAATGTTATACAGGCCTGTTCCGAATTCCGAACGTTTTTAAAAAGTAACAAGCTAACTTCGGCTCGACCGAAGTTTAAATACCCTTGAAGCATAATATATGCCTGCCAGTTTTTTATTTCGCAGCCAAACAATATATTCATCCGATTTTGATCAAACTCTTCAAAATTGTGTTGAAACAGATAATATTCATAAATCGAACGTATACGCGAGCATTGAAAACAAAAAGGTTTTTCTCACAACTAGTAGTCATTTTGCTAATTACTAACTATCTCTAGAAGGTACGAATCCTCTATCTTTAAAACTGTAGGAGATATAACGTTTTTTCCAAATTGCGGGGGCGGGAGGGGGCGTGGCCAAAATTTGAAACAAACTTGATCTGCGTGCAGATAAAAGAAGCATTTGTCCCATACATGTCAAACCACTATCTCTTACCATCTCTGAGATCTAGGTGTTCATACAGACAGACGGACAGACGGACAAGTCTATATCGACTGGGCTGTTGATGCTGATCAAGAATATATATACTTTATATGGTCGGAAATGATTCCTTCTGCCTGTTACATACATTTGCACGACTTTAGTATACCCTTTTTACTCTACGAGTAACGGGTATAAAAATTATCTACTAGACTTTCTCTTTTTACTCTAAAATTATGTCCGGCAGAGAACTCTAGAATATGAGGTTTGGGGGCGACGGAAAAAACATTTTTTTTCTCACTAAAACTACTTTTACCCTTGGAGAGGGTATCTTAAAATTGTCGTGTTTGTAACGCAAAAAGGTAAATGTCTGTGTTCGTTGAATGTACTTATGTCAAAGTATTCAATCGAAAAAACACTGTTAGAATCTTTTCGCTAGCGTTCGTATTTATAATTTTATTTTCACAAAATTTCCTGAGATTCAGGGCAAAATAGACATTACAAAGTACAGCTCCAAAAAAGGATGGAACGGAAAAAAGCTCCAGAAATTTGTAATTTAAATCAAATCTGTTCTACTAACATTCCCAACTGGTTCTTAAACAACTTTTTGGTTTTAATGGTAGCGTCGTTATACTTTCCAGTATGTGTTATATGTTTCAACACAATTTGGGCAATTTGTCAAAATCGGATGAATATATCGTATAGCTTTATAACAAACTAACAACATATATCATGCTCCAAGGGTATATTAACTTCGGTCGAGCCGAAGTTAGATTTCCTCTATTTTTATACCCTGTTCTCATTAAAAATGGGAAAAAGGGCATCATGAAGTTGTGCAAATTTAATAGCCAGAAGGGCCCCAAATATTTATCAAAAACAAAGGGATTTAGCCATGTCTGTACATCTGTCTTAGTTTGAAACGTAGTCTCAAAGACGCAGAAGAGCCACAATTTTGGCATGTATCCAGTTGTATACTGTACAAACATCGAGTTTATTTCAGATTTGGAAAATTCCTCCTTCTCCATCTTTTAACAGCGAAAAACTGGATTTCACTCTGTATAAGCGTGGATTACAGAATAAGAGTGGAGCCACTAATTTTTGCTGTAGACTAGACTTACCCATGGAGTTGGTTTCAGATTTGGAAAATTCTACCTCCTCCATCCTTAAGCAGCGAAAAACTGTCTGTCTCTGCATGTATGTAGGTGTATACTGTACCCACATCGAGTTTGTTTCAGATTTGGAAAATTCTTCCTCCTCCATCTTTTAACAGCGAAAAACTGTCAGAGCTACAATTTTTAAGCTTGAACCTAGTGACTTAATATATATTCAGTAAGGCCCAATATTTGCTATTCTGTATACCACTGTAAGATCTGAGCAAAAACACCGACGATATGCAAGTGCGCCTCCCCATTTATTCAAATAAATTTTAAAATAAAAGGAGTTCAAAGCTATAGAAACCACATTACTTGGAGCAGGGTATTTTGCTGTCGGGGCACTCGACTGTTTTTAGTTAAAAAAGTATTTAATTATTAATTTTGAATAGGTGATATCATATATGGTTATAATTTTGGGGATTTATTCTAATGCTTTTAATAGCAATTACTTTTAATTCCGCTGACTCTGCAGCACATCTTTTGAAAACGACAATTCAAGTCGATTTGCGGAATTTGGAACAGCAATCAACTCGATTTGCGACAATTCCACTCGTTTTCGGAATTCGGAACAGGCCTGATAGTCCAGCTTGACCGACTTTCCTACTTGTTTTCATAAAATTACTAGCTGTCGCGGCGGGCGTTGCTACGCCCCCAGAACCGGGGGTTCGAACACGTTGTAAAGTCTAAGGTTCGGCTCGCAAACCGATTTCTAGAACCCCGGAACCCAAGGTTGTGGTTCGAACCTTGGTTCGCTTAAACATAAAAAAATAGTTTCGATTTATTTATACAGTAAGTTTAGTTAAGGCAATACTTTTACAGTCCTCGTTTTTTGACCTTTCCAAAATGTTACAACATTTGCCGATGTATGTGCCCCTGGAAATTTTTTGGAGAAATCTATAACATCATTTACAGATTTTATATTTGATATTTGTTAATGGCTTTCCATTACTTTCATAAAGTCACTCATTGAGTAATTTAAAGTTGAATTTTGAAAACACTCATTAAGAATTTCTTTCTTAAGTCTGAAGTTTTATAAATTGGCTGCAATAAATTACATATGGCCTAATAATACGTTGAGGACGTTACATTTTTACGCCGATTTGCTTGTTAAAATTGACGCAGCTGGCGTTCACATTGGTATATTTTATCTCTGGGAGTACTTTCAAGCCTATTTTGAATAAAAGTTATGCTTGCTTAAAGTTCCGTTGCGAACGATACAAAAAAATGGATGTCGACCTTGAGGCTTATGTGCATTTGCACATATTTTAGCGAATTTTACATAATAAACAAAAAAAGTACAAATACAAAAAATTAAGTGGAATATATGACCATTTCAATCCAGCTTCCAAAAGAATGATAAGTAGTCCCGTTATTAAAAACTCTTAATTTTTGTCTGTTGCGAACGTTACGTTGCTGACGTTACACTTTTTCCATCAAGCCAAGCTGTGTAAAAAATGTTATTGACTTGAAACTCGGTTTGTAAGGATACAATACGAAATAATTGAAAATGTAATTTTCCCATGTCGGAAAATCTGTTCCCCAGGCGTGAAAATAGCCGAAAAATTCAGCATCAAAAAAAGGTATTGTAATGATACAATTTCAATTCATTTGTGATTTCATTTTCTAAAATCAGAAGAAAATTTCCAAAGGAAATATAGATTTTGTAGGTTTGCCCTCGATATTTATCAATTAGCTAAGCTAACACGATTTTTCATCTCCAACATTTTGATGTCACTCCTTATGTAAAATCACGCGCTGAATCCGAGTATGGAGCTTATAAATTTCTCAGTAGAGCAGATTTCGAGATAACCGCAAATTACCGTTTTCGCATTTTTGAAAAAGAACCTCTCACTTAATTTCAAATTTCCCAATTATGAAATAACTTATGAACAAGTTTTTTACACCAAATTAAAGTTAATAAAATTATCTTTCAATCGTTCATAAATCATTTTATTGTCAGATTTGAGGTGTAGCTGCTAATTACAAAGAACGTAACACACTTTGCCATTAATAATTTTCAAAAAAATGTGTAATCAATGACCTTGATTCAAGGTTTTTTTTATCATCAGATTAAAGGGCATAAAAAACTCTGTTTATAAAGCAAGTTGGGAAACGCAAATTATTAAAATTCATTCTGTTGAATTTAAAAAACCCTATTTTCCGTTGCGGACGTTACACACAGTGTACCGATTTTTAATATATTTTAGATATCTTACAAATATAATTTGTATCTTAAATTAAAGAAAATGAAGCAAATTTTTAGTTTTGATAAGCACAAAATACTGATACGACTGTTTTTCCCATTTTTTTACCAATGAAAATACCCTTTTTTGAAGAATAAATACTAGGTAGAGGTAGGTGTGGGTAAGCCTCTGCCAAGAACAAACAAACCACCGTAAAACCATATTGCTTATAAATTTTGAATATTTATCCTCTTATTCCATTAACAATCATTTGGATTTTGGGCAGCTTTAAATTTCTGCCCTTGGCTTACAAATTTTCGGATTAGCCCATATATTTTAAACTGCGTTTCAGTCAAATGCTTTTAGGTGTGTTTAGATAGTGTTCAGAATGCTAAAATCTTGAAGAGTTAGTAAACGTTCGCAGATTTTGTACACAGTCAAGCACTTTTTTTAAATTTTTCAATATGGAATAGATTTCATATATTGTGAGTACGGAGTTTCTTACAAAAGTGTGCGAACTCTACTAATGCCAAACTGAACTTCCTTAATAAATTCGTTAAGTTCTAAATTTAGAGTGTGTGCAGTACAACAAACTGTAATTAAAGATTCCTCCTGGTAATCTATTGAGGTAACTTGGACATTGTCCAAATCAAGCAATGGTTTTAATTCACATGATCAGCCTTCATCAACAACCTATATTACATTGAAAGTTATCCTGCTCGAACCATATTTATACGTTCCATAATCGACGGAGATAGTGTAAGTCTGAACTAGAGAAATCAGATAACAAGAAATTTATATATTTCCCTGTATGCAGTAACGTACGCAGAGGGGAGTTTTTGGGGTTGATTCCTCCTTAGCCAATTTTGCGATTTTTTTACCATTGGATCAACACTTTCGCTTTCAAAAATATATTCCTTTAATAATATGGCGAATTTCGAGTTTTTTTGGACCAGTTGAATAAAAAGTTAATTAGCCTATGTTCAAGTCATACCTGTTAAATAATGATTATTAATTGTAGTCATTATTAATTAGATTATTTTTGTTTAAAAGTTGAATTAATGATTAATTTTCTATTATTTTCGGTTTCACACAATTATTTAATGATTACGATTACAAATAATCAAAAATAATGGAAAATTACCATGAATTATTAAAATAATTGAAAATAATGGAAAATAATCGTTTCCATTATTTTCCATTATTTCGACTT